>SJYW01052899.1:278371-313729 GCA_006410735.1 Raphicerus campestris | reverse complement strand
TCTTTTAATTTCATGGCTGCAGTCACCATCTGCAGTGATTTTGGAGCCCAAAAAAATGAAATCTGACACCGTTTCCACTGTTTGCCCATCTATTTCCCATGAAGTGATGGGACCGGATGCCATGATCTTCGTTTTCTGAATGTTGAGCTTTAAGCCAAGTTTTTCCTCTCCTCTTTCACTTTCATCAAGAGGCTTATTAGCTCCTCTTCACTTTCTGCCATAAGGGTGGTGTCATTTGCATAGCTGAGGTTATTGATATTTCTCCCGGCAATCTTGATTCCAGCTTGTGGTTTCTTCCAGCCTAGCGTTTCTCATGATGTACTCTGCATAGAAGTGAAATAAGCAGGGTGACAATATACAGCCTTGACGTACTTCTTTTCCTATTTGGAACCAGTCTGTTGTTCCATGTCCAGTTCTAACTGTTGCTTCCTGACCTGCATACAGATTTCTCAAGAGGCAGGTTCAGGTGGTCTGGTATTCCCATCTCTTGCAGAATTTTCCACAGTTTCTTGTGATCCACACAGTCAAAGGCTTTGTCATAAGTCAATAAAGCAGAAATAGATGTTTTTCTGGAACTCTCTTGCTTTTTCCATGATCCAGCAGATGTTGGCAATTTGATCTCTGGTTCCTCTGCCTTTTCTAAAACCAGCTTGAACATCAGGAAGTTCACGGTTCACGTATTGCTGAAGCCTGGCTTGGAGAATTTTGAGCATTACTTTACTAGCATGTGAGATGAGTGCAATCATGAGGTAGTTTGAGCATTCTTTGGCATTGCCTTTCTTTGGGACTGGAATGAAAACAGACCTTTTCCAGTCCTGTGGCCACTGCTGAGTGGTCCAAATCTGCTTGCATATTGAGTGCAGCACTTTGACAGCATCATCTTTCAGGATTTGAAACAGCTCAACTGGAATTCCATCACCTCCACTAGCTTTGCTCGTAGTGATGCTTTCTAAGGCCCACTTGACTTCACATTCCAAGATGTCTGGCTCTAGATGAGTGACCACATCATCATGATTATCTGGGTCTTGAAGATCTTTTTTGTACAGTTCTTCTGTGTTCTTGCCACCTCTTCTTAATATCTTCAGCTTCTGTTAGGTCCAGACCATTTCTGTCCTTCATCAAGCCCATCTTTGCATGAAATGTTCCCTTGATATCTCTAATTTTCTTGAAGAGATCTCTAGTCTTTCCCATTCTGTTCTTTTCCTCTATTTCTTTGCACTGATCGCTGAAGAAGGCTTTCTTATCTCTTCTTGCTATTCTTTGGAACTCTACATTCAGATGCTTATATCTTTCCTTTTCTCCTTTGCTTTTCGCCTCTCTTCTTTTCACAGCTATTTGTAAAGCCTCCCCAGACAGCCATTTTGCTTTTTTGCATTTCTTTTCCATGGGGATGGTCTTGGTCCCACCAAAAAAAAAGTTACCCCACATCTAAGGGCAATGGAGAAGCCCCAAAACAACAATAGGAGGGGCAAAAGACACTTTCTCCTTGGAAGAAAAGCTATGACAAATCTAGACGTCATATTAAAAGCAGAGACATTGCTTTGCCAACAAAGGTCCATCTAGTCAAAGCTATGGTATTTCCAGTGGTCATGTACGAATGTGAGAGTTGGACTATAAAGAAAGCTGAGCACTGAAGAATTGATGCTTTTGAACTGTGGTGTTGGAGAAGACTCTTGAGAGTCCCTTGGACTATAAGGAGATCAAACCAGTCGATCTTAAAGGAAATCACCTCTGAATATTCACTGGAAGGACTGATGCTGAAGCTCCAATACTTTGGCCACCTGATGCAAAGAACTGACTCACTGGGAAAGACCCTGATACTGGGAAAGACTGAAGGCAGGAGGAGGAGGGGATGACAAAGGATAAGATGGTTGGATGGCATCACCGACTCAATGGACATGAGTTCAAGCAAGCTCTGGGAGTTGGTGAAGAACAAGGAAGCCTGGGGTGCTGCAGTCCATGGGGTCACAAAGACTCAGACACGACTGAGCGACTGAACTGAACTGCACTTTCCCAATTTGGAACCAGTTCACTGTTCCATGTCTGGTTCTAAGTGTTCCTTCTTTACTTGCATACAGATTTGTCAGGAGGCAGGTAAGGTGGTCTGATAGTCCCATCTCTCTAAGAATCTTCCACGGTGCGTCCGCTCCGCACAGTCAAAGGCTTTAGTGTAGCCAGTGAAGCAGATGTTTCCCTTGCTTTGTCTATGATCCAACGGATGCTGGCAATATTATCTGCGGTTCCTCTGCCTTCTCCAAATCCAGCTTGTGCATCTGGACGTTCTCAGCCCACATACTGTTGAAGTCCAGCTTGAAGGAGCTTTGAACACTACCTTGCCAGCATGTGAAACGAGGGCAACCGTGCGATGGTTCGAACATTCTTTGGCATAGCCCTTCTTAGATGAAAACTGACCTTTTCCAGCGCTGTGGGCACTGCTGAGGTCTCCACATCTGCTGCCGCGCCGAGCGCAGCCCTCGCACCGCGTCCACTTGAAGCGCGCCGGAAGTACAGTCTGAGCCCGGCCGCCTCTCCTGACGCGGCTGCCCCCTGGTGCGTATTTCCGGCGCGACGGCGGACGCGGGAGGACGCAGGGGCTTCGGCCGGTGCCCGGGAATCCGGGCCGCGGCACGGAGGGCGGGCACGATGCGGCTGGGCTCCGGGGCCTTCGCTGCCGGCTGCGTCGTGATCGAGGTGCTCGGCGTCGCGCTCTTCCTCCGGGGCTTCTTCCCGGCTCCCGTCTTTTCCGGAACGGAGCGGCAAGCAGAGTCCCCGGCGCCCGAACCCTCTGCTGGTACGACTGCGCCCCACTCGCGCCAGGGTCTCTGCTTCCCGGGGCCCTGCTTTGCCCTTACGAGCCTCGCCTCTGCGTCTTCTTCCCGGGGCTCCCGGGGAGGGTCTCTTCCATTCTGATCCCAGCCTCCTGGGATACCCTTCTTGCCGCTCCAGCCTCCTTTACTGTACCCTACAACTTTGTGGCCAGCACCACTACCAGCCCCACTAAGATCTTCGTCCCTGGTCACCGCAAAGTAAGCTCTCTGTACCCGTAAAAAGTAAGACTCTGCCCAGCTGTACTCACCCAGGGAACCGCAACCCTGAGCAGATGTTTGGGTCCCTCCCTGTTCCAGGCATGCTGTTTGCTCAGTAAGACACAGCAGGCAAGATCCTGCGACCTCTCATGTTTTCTTCTGTGGCTTTCCTCCAAGGGCCTGTTTTTTCCAGTAAAGACCTCCCTGCGTAGAGCCCTCAAATACCCAGCAATCAATATTAGGTAAAAGAACTCGCGTTTTGGAAAAAATCAACACAAGGCTAGCTAATAACTGTGGAAAGACAGTTTGTAAATGCTCGCCCATCCGTTTCCTGCGGCACTGTTTATATCAAGCTCCCTGATATCCCATTGTAGGAGTCGCAAGAAGAAACTCCCCAGTGTCAGTACACCCCACAATGCGAAGGGCAAGTCTCTCCTCAATATGGGGGCTCCTGAGCTTACTTGTCACCCACCCTCTGACGTTGTTTCTCAAAAACAGGCCCTTTCCTTTGGGTCAGGATGTGTAGATGTGACAGTATGTGCTGGAGAAGTAGGGAGAAAACAGATTATAAAGTTCCTGGATACTAAAAACGAATTTAAAATTCAATTTCCTTTTTCTTTTTCAAACACTTTAGGAGCCAGTTCCAACTGGACCAAGCTTCCACCACCTCTCTTCGGTAAAGTTGTTATTATGCTGATAGATGCCTTGAGAGATGATTTTGTGTTTGGATCAAAGGGTGTGAAATTTATGCCCTACACAACTTATCTTGTGGAAAAAGGATCATCTCTCAGTTTTGTGGCTGAAGCAAAGCCACCTACAGTTACTATGCCTCGAATCAAGGTAAACAGTTTGGCTTAGTGCATCGTAGATCATGGATTGGCTCTTTCAGAGCTTCAGAAGCGTGTTCTGTTGTCTCTTACTTGGAGTCTCGGTTGTGGCTGAGTGGAAACTGCTTGGGTGCTGTCCTCCTGGCTGGGGTAATAGAATGCTGACGAAGCCTTCCAGATAGGCTGGAACGAAGACTCATGGTTTATGCCCTCTGTCGGGTAGCCAGAGCTCATGCTTCATGGGAAGCATAACAGATTTAGAGCCATATCTTTCGGCCAGTCTAATCCAGGAGATACCGTCGTCTTTGCTAGCCTGCTGTTTTTAATCATCAGTGAGTCAGTTAGAATTCTGAGAGGAGCCTCTAATGTTATCTAGTTCAACCTCTTGATTTTATGGATGAGGAAGCAAACTGAAATAAATTAAATGACTCATCCAGTATTTTAGTATATACAGTGACCAAATCAACATACCCTGGCCTCAGCAGATATGTCTGCTTTTGCTGTATAAGCCACCTAAAGGTGTTCAGCCTAGTGGGCGAGACTTAACATGTATAGTACTTTACTCAAGAACTATAGAGAAAGCAAAGGGCAAAGCTTTATTTATTGGCTCAAAATCTTTTTTCTTAAAATAGTATCTCTGCCTTCATGGGATTCAGTGGAGAACAAGACAGCAACTATCCTATACTCATGAAGCTTACTTTATAATTGAGGGGACAGAANTGCTTCCCGGGGCCCTGCTTTGCCCTTTCGAGCCTCGCCTCTGCGTCTTCTTCCCGGGGCTCCCGGGGAGGGTCTCTTCCATTCTGATCCCAGCCTCCTGGGATACCCTTCTTGCCGCTCCAGCCTCCTTTACTGTACCCTACAACTTTGTGGCCAGCACCACTACCAGCCCCACTAAGATCTTCGTCCCTGGTCACCGCAAAGTAAGCTCTCTGTACCCGTAAAAAGTAAGACTCTGCCCAGCTGTACTCACCCAGGGAACCGCAACCCTGAGCAGATGTTTGGGTCCCTCCCTGTTCCAGGCATGCTGTTTGCTCAGTAAGACACAGCAGGCAAGATCCTGCGACCTCTCATGTTTTCTTCTGTGGCTTTCCTCCAAGGGCCTGTTTTTTCCAGTAAAGACCTCCCTGCGTAGAGCCCTCAAATACCCAGCAATCAATATTAGGTAAAAGAACTCGCGTTTTGGAAAAAATCAACACAAGGCTAGCTAATAACTGTGGAAAGACAGTTTGTAAATGCTCGCCCATCCGTTTCCTGCGGCACTGTTTATATCAAGCTCCCTGATATCCCATTGTAGGAGTCGCAAGAAGAAACTCCCCAGTGTCAGTACACCCCACAATGCGAAGGGCAAGTCTCTCCTCAATATGGGGGCTCCTGAGCTTACTTGTCACCCACCCTCTGACGTTGTTTCTCAAAAACAGGCCCTTTCCTTTGGGTCAGGATGTGTAGATGTGACAGTATGTGCTGGAGAAGTAGGGAGAAAACAGATTATAAAGTTCCTGGATACTAAAAACGAATTTAAAATTCAATTTCCTTTTTCTTTTTCAAACACTTTAGGAGCCAGTTCCAACTGGACCAAGCTTCCACCACCTCTCTTCGGTAAAGTTGTTATTATGCTGATAGATGCCTTGAGAGATGATTTTGTGTTTGGATCAAAGGGTGTGAAATTTATGCCCTACACAACTTATCTTGTGGAAAAAGGATCATCTCTCAGTTTTGTGGCTGAAGCAAAGCCACCTACAGTTACTATGCCTCGAATCAAGGTAAACAGTTTGGCTTAGTGCATCGTAGATCATGGATTGGCTCTTTCAGAGCTTCAGAAGCGTGTTCTGTTGTCTCTTACTTGGAGTCTCGGTTGTGGCTGAGTGGAAACTGCTTGGGTGCTGTCCTCCTGGCTGGGGCAATAGAATGCTGACGAAGCCTTCCAGATAGGCTGGAACGAAGACTCATGGTTTATGCCCTCTGTCGGGTAGCCAGAGCTCATGCTTCATGGGAAGCATAACAGATTTAGAGCCATATCTTTCGGCCAGTCTAATCCAGGAGATACCGTCGTCTTTGCTAGCCTGCTGTTTTTAATCATCAGTGAGTCAGTTAGAATTCTGAGAGGAGCCTCTAATGTTATCTAGTTCAACCTCTTGATTTTATGGATGAGGAAGCAAACTGAAATAAATTAAATGACTCATCCAGTATTTTAGTATATACAGTGACCAAATCAACATACCCTGGCCTCAGCAGATATGTCTGCTTTTGCTGTATAAGCCACCTAAAGGTGTTCAGCCTAGTGGGCGAGACTTAACATGTATAGTACTTTACTCAAGAACTATAGAGAAAGCAAAGGGCAAAGCTTTATTTATTGGCTCAAAATCTTTTTTCTTAAAATAGTATCTCTGCCTTCATGGGATTCAGTGGAGAACAAGACAGCAACTATCCTATACTCATGAAGCTTACTTTATAATTGAGGGGACAGAAAATATGTAAGTATACACATAAGCAGAACAGTTTCAGTGAGTGGTAAGTGCTGCGGAATAAACTGAGGAGGAGAACATGAGGAGCGTGATGGGCAGTGGCAGAGGCCCCCTCTAGTTCGGCTGCTCAGGAACAGCGTCCCAGTGAGCAGTCATTCTGCTGAAGAGTCCTGTGGAAGCTGGAAGAAAGGCATCCAGGCTCATGACCATCAGGACCGCTGATTCTCTGTCTGTCCTGACGGCAGAAGTGTGGAAGGAACTCGTTCCTCTGTCATTTCGATAGGAAAAGTGTCATTAGGAGTCTGGGTGGTTTCGTAAGGAATGGTGTATGAGCACGCCTGCTCTAGGTTCTGTTCAGTCCTGCACTGACCCGTGTGGCCCTTCTGTCTCCAGTCTGCTTCATGTCACCAAACCAGTGTTCCGTGTCGGGTCCTTGTAGGTTCCTGTCCCTCGTTCTTCACCAGCGAGGACACAGTATACAGGAACTCCGTCCTGGAGTTAGGGGTTCACAGCTCTGGAATTGACAGGGCCAGGTAAGGCACATGCTGAAGAGTGTGTCCCCTCACCTGCTTCCACTTAGTTCATCTGGAGGTGCTGATACAATTGTCACACAACACAGTTTTAAAATTTCAAGACTGATGTCTCTAATGAAAGTTGTGTCCAACTCTTTGCGACCCCGTGGACTGTAGCCTACCAGGCTCCTCTGTCCATGGGATTTTCCAGGCAAGAGTACTGGAGTGGGTTGCCATTTCCTTCTCCAGGGGATCTCCCTGACCCAGGGATTGAACCCAGGTGTTCTGCCTTGCAGGCAGACGCTTTACCGTCTGAGCCACCAGGGAAGTTCCTAGTAGCATGTTCAGATTCTATTCTGTGTTAAGATTATACAGTAAGTGAAAGTAAAAGTAACTCAGTCATGTCCGACTCTGACTCCATGGACCATACAGTCCATGGGATTCTCTAGGCCAGAATACTCTAGTGGGTAGCCTTTTCCTTCTCCAGGGGATCTTTCCAACCTGGGGATCAAACCAGGATCTGCATTGCAGGTGGATGCTTTATGAACTGAACTATGAGAGAAGCCAAGGTTATACAGTAACTTGTATAACATTGTAACTAACTTATGAATGCCTTTCCTTTTGGGGGAACTTATAGGTGTAATAATGAGCACTCACCACTGGCTGCAGCGTGCCTGTGGTGCAGGCACTGTTTTCTGCCTTCTGACCACAGCCCACGGACGAGGCTCTGTGATGTTAGCGCAACTCTCTTTGTTTCCCAGATGAGGAAGCAGGCTTGCAGTGTTGAAAGTCTCACAGCTGACATAGAAGACGAGCATAAGCCTGTGTTTGTCTGCTAGAGCTCTACTGGTCACATGTGTTCCACACTGATACTGCAGAATGAGGTGACCAGGTCAGATTCTCTTTCAGTAGTCTCTGCAGAGCCCTCCTTAATTCTCAGAAGACAAACTACTGTTCCCAAGACCACAGCAGCCCCAGGAAAGCCTCCAAGGAGCTGAAGACGGGCACTCAAAGTTCCTAGGCTCTCAGCTGTAACTCGGTTGCTGCCTGCATGTGTCCTGGGTTGAAGGGGATACCAGCTAGTCCCTGCCCTTCTTGAAAATGTGAATGTGAACTCAAAACTAGTGGGAGGAGGAGGGAAGTGTCTTATGAAAGCCCAGAGGAAGGGATGGACAGATTCGACCCTAAGTGGTGGAAGACATTATAAACAAAAGTCAACTGACGATAAATGAGGGAAATTATTTACAGTTAACACAGCAAACAAGATGTAAATCCCATAATAAGTAGGAAGATCAGGTCAGAGGCAACAGTGTGGTGGCAGCTGGACAAAGGATATAAAGGACCCACAGGAAGAGAGTGAAAGGCCGTAAGCGCGTGAAAGAGTCTTACCTCTGCTAGAGTCAGATCCAAGGCACCCAGCAGCCTGTCCAGCACACTGTCAGCACCGAAAGGCTGGTGGTGACACTTCACAAGAAGTGAGGGGAGCAGATCTCTTTTTACTGTTCATGTGACTGAGTTAGACTCAGCCTGGACTGCTGCCACCCTCGTCCAGTCTGCTATGATCTCAGCCTGTAAAACCCTTGCCAGCACCTCTTCTCACCCAGAACCTGTCCGAACGGATAGGTCAATCTGCTCTACTCCCAACAGCCCCCAGGGGCTCACACTGCCTCCTCACTCAGGCCTCAGGGTGTGTGGTCCTGCCTTTGTTCTCTCTTCACCCTCATCTAAGCCCGATTCCCCATCCTGTGTCTTTTATCCAGCAGATCACACATTCCCCACGTGTGCCACCCCCTTTCACAGTGGGGTTTTCACAGTTTGCTGTGTTTCACTCTGGAAAGCCCCACTTTGCCTTCACACCACAGCTCCAGTGGCACTTCCAAACTGGAAGCTTTTTAAAGCAGTGGTCATTAAATCAGTCTGGATAAATATATTGTACATCCAAACTCTGGAGTACTGTAGCTGTTTAAAAAAAAAAAGTGAAATACCTGTATGCTTTCTGTAGAAAGATTAAGTGAAAAAGCAAGTTGCAGAATCATTTACGTAGTTACCGTTTTGATGAAATGTGTGCTTTCTGTATTTGTTACAGACATACAGAACAAGAGGATGGAAAGGTACTCATCCAAAGCACCTGGTTGCCTTTAGAGAGCAGATTTTGAGGGTGAAAAAGCCAAGTTTTAAAAAATAGCCTCATTGAGACAGAATTTTCATGTAGTACAGTATAATATAATTTGATGAGATTTAACAGCTATATACATCCATATAACTCCCACCTCAGCTCTGGGTTCTAATCCCCGTCCCGGGAGTGGTGGCGGTCATCACTGCTGTTCTGCTGGCTTGCTGAAGCTGGTTCTGGAGTCTGTTTCTTGTGAGACCCTGAGATGTGCACTCACTGAGGTCTCTGCTCTTGTTTGTTTGTTTAAAGCTAGTCTTCCTGAGGGGCGGCCAGGTGAGCATGGCTAAGTGGTGACCCAATGTCTGGTCAGAGGGTGTGCTTAAACACACACGTGATGTGGCCTCTGCCCTCGGCAAAGGGACCTGTGTGTGGTTTGGGCCACACACTCATCTTCAGGCAATTAATGCACCTCCCTAGCTCTTACTGTCTGTCTGAGCAAGTCTCAAACAGCTGGAAGGAACAGATAGCTCTCTCTGTTATCCGGACAGTTCTCTCTGTTCTCTCCTGGGTGTACACTCACCCCGTGTATTCACGCAGCCTTCCAGGTTCCAGGAAAGTGTGGGAGCTCACAGAGGTCTGCAGCAATCATCCCATGCCCCAGACTCCATTTCTAAGTTTTCTGTTCTGTGTTTCTGCAACCAGCATTGAAGCCTCAGAGAGCCATGATGTTGGCCTTCCCTGTTTTCAGTTTGTCCCTGGCATGGGACTTTTCGATGGAGCGCCAAATTGGGTGGGCCCCTCCTGGTACTCATGGCTGAGTGTGCGAGAGGGGAACATGTTTTTCAGTAAGTCTTGCCCGACTCTTTAACCCCGTGGACTGCAACACACCAGGTTCATCTGTCCTTGACTATTTCCCAGGGTTTGCTCAGATTCATGTCTGTTGAGTCAGTGATGCTATCTAACCATCTCCTCTGCTGCCCCCTTCTCTTTTTGCCTTCAGTCTTTCCCAGCATCCCAGAGTCTTTTCTAATGAGTTGGCTCTTTGCATCAGATGGTCTTAAGTATTGGAGATTCAGCATCAGTCCTTCCAGCAAATATTAAGGTTGATTTCCTTTAGGATTGACTGGTCTGATCTCCTTGCTGTCCAAGCTGTGGTGTCTCCAGCTCTCAGTTCGAAAGCATCAATTCTTCGNTCTGTGTTCTTATCAAGCTTATTTTGGGGGCCAGGACTCCACACCTGCGGTTTAGTTCATTCAGAGCTGGTTAGCCATCGTTAGCGTCAATTCTGGGATGCAGCATCGCCTCTTCACTGGTCACCTCCACTTCCTCCAACCCAGTATTATCCCCATCCTCAGCCACCAGCAAACGCTAATCTTCCTGTCTCTACAGATTTGCCTTTTCTGGACATTCCATTCAAATAGAGCCCTGTAATAAATGGTCTTATGTGCTGTGGTGCTGCAGAAGACTCTTGAGAGTCCCTTGGACTACAAGAAGGTCAAACCAGTCAGTCTTAAAGGAAATCAACCCTGAATATTCATTGGAAGGACTGATGCTGAAGCTCCAATACTTTGGTCACCTGATGGGAAGAAAAAACCCTGATGCTGGGAAAGACTGAGGGCAGGAGAAGGGTGCAACAGAGGATGAGATGGTTTGATGGCGTCACCGATTCAATGGACATGAAGTTGGGCAAACTCCAGGAAGTGGTGAGGGACAGGTAAGCCTGGTGTGCTGCAGTCCATGGGGTCACAAAGGACTGGACACGACTTGGCACCTGAACAAACCAACAGTGAGGGGTCCTGTGCGGCCACCTTCCTTTACTGGGGTAACGCTTCCAGGGCTCATTCGTCCTGGAGCAGGTGTAGGGGCTCCATTCATCCCTTTCTTTGGCTGAATAATATCCCACTATGTATATGTTCTATGTTTGTCTATCCATCCATCAGCTGATAGATGTTTGGGTTGTTTCCACTTTTGGGAAACGTTCCATTCCACTGTGAATGGTTCTGAACAAGTGTTTGTGTGGACGCATATTTTCTTACCGTGTCATTTTTTTCTCCACTAGAACTTTGCTTCTACTCACCTCTGCTCTGCTATTTGTCAGATACATGCCATTTCTGTATGTTGTAGGCTGATTATATATATATGTGGTTTGATATATACATACATATAGTTTTATATAATTGTTTTGGAATTTAAGAGAAAAATACATTTTATGCTATCTTTTATAACTATATAATTATAAACTATATGAACCTTTTCACTTTCATGCACTGGAGAAGGAAATGGCAACCCACTCCAGTGTTCTTGCCTGGAGAATCCCAGGGACGAGGGAGCCTGCTGGGCTGCCGTCTGTGGGGTCGCACAGAGTCGGACACGACTGAAGCGACCCAGCAGCAGCAGCAGCATAACTAGTTGCCTGTACTGATACTCTTTACCTTTTTTTAAAGTGGATCCAGATCATCATCTGGAGTCAGTGGCTTTCAGGGTGAGGAACTTCCTTTAGTATTTCCTGTAAGGCAGGTTGGGTACTGTTCAGTCGCTAAGTTGTGTCCCGCTCTTTGTGACCCCGTAGACTGCAGTACAGAGAAGGAAATGGCAACCCACTCCAGTATTCTTGCCTCAAGAATCCCAGGGACAGAGGAGCCTGGTGGGCTGCCGTCTACAGGGTCGCACAGAGTC
Source organism: Raphicerus campestris (assembly GCA_006410735.1). NCBI lineage: Eukaryota > Metazoa > Chordata > Mammalia > Artiodactyla > Bovidae > Raphicerus > Raphicerus campestris. The sequence continues at coordinate 302,110 of SJYW01052899.1, read as the reverse complement.
CGACACAACTGAAGCGACTTAACAGCAGCAGACTGCAGTACACCAGGCTTCCCTGTTGTTCAGTATCTCCCCAGGTTTGCTCAAACTCATGTCCATTGATTCGGTGACGCCATGCAGCCATCTAATGCTCTGCTGCCCTCTTCTCCTTTTGCCCTTAATCTTTCCAAACATCAAGGTCTTTTCTAATGAGCTGGCTCTTTGCATCAGGTAGCCAAAGTGTTGGAGCTTCAGCATCAGTCTTTCCAATGAATGTTCAAGGTTGATTTCTTTTAGGATTCACTGATTTGATCTCCTTACTGTCCAAGGAGCTCTAAAGAGTCATCTCCAGCACCACGGTTCGAAAGCATCAATCCTTTGGCACTCAGCCTTTATGGTCCACCTCTCACATATATGACACTGGAAAAACTGTAGCTTTGACTCTGTGGGCCTCTGTAGGCAAAGTGATGTCTTTGCTTTTTAATACACTGCCTAGGTTTGTCATAGCTTTCCTTCCGAGGAGTAAGCGTCTTTTTACTTTCATGGCTGCAGTCACCATCCACAGTGATTTTAGAGCCCAAGAAAATAAAATCTTCTTTTTCCTCATCTATTTACCATGAAGTGATGGGACCATACGCCATGATCTTAGTTTTTTGAGTCCTGAGTTTGTTAATAATGAGCTGTCTTTTTTGCTCTTTTAGTGTCAGGACGCCTTCATTTCCCCTTGATTTTTTGGAAGCTGATCCTGCTGGGTATAGCAGTTCTGGTTCTTTCAGCTCTTTGCACATGCTGCCCTGCTGCTTTCTGGCCTCTGGTTCTGATGAGAAATCAACCATTAATCCAGTTAGTTTAGCTTCACTCCTTGCAGTTTGTATTTGTCCAACGTGGAGTTCATTGCGCTTCTTGGATGTGTAAATTAATGTTTCACATCAAATTTGGGAGGTTTTCTGTTTCTCAGATTGTATAACTGTTTATTGTATAATTATTTAATCTTTATCGATCTGTCTTTGCTGATTCTCCTGCTAGCTGAGAATCTGCTGTTGAGCCCTCATGGTAAATTCTTCACTGCAGTCATACTTCTCACCTTTGGAGTTTCCATCTAATTCCTAACCCTTTATTGATAATCTCCGAAGGATGGGACCCTGCCATCATATCTACCTTCACTGCCTTCCTAGGCAAGGACATCTGCCTAGTTTTCTTTAGTTCTTTGACCATATTTACGGTGACTGCTTGGAAGACTTTGTCTATTAACTCTGACATATGGACCCTTCCCAAGACAGTTGCACAGCCTGCTTTTCTCTCTCTCTCCCCGCTATACTTTCCTGTTGCTTTGCATAACTGCATGTAGTTTTTGACGAAAACCAAACATTGAACACTATATTGCAGTAACTCCAGCCCCCCTCGCAGGGCCTGTTGTCACTGTTTTATCTTTGTTGTTCAGTCGCTCAGTCGTGTCTGAGTCTTTGTGACCCCATGGACTGCAGCACGCCAGGCTTCCCTGTCCTTCACCATCTTCCAGAGCTTGCTCAAACTCATGTCCATTGAGTCGATGATGCCATCCAACCATCTCATCCTCTGTTGTCCCCTTCTCCTCCTGCCTTCAACCTCTCAACTTCAGGGTCTTTTCTAATGAGTCAGCTTTTTGCATTAGGTGGCCAAAGTATAGGAGCTTCGGCTTTAGTATCAGCCCTTCCAATGAATATTCAGGGCTGATTTCCTTTAGGATTGACTGGTTTGATCTCCTTGTAGTCCAAGGGGCTCTCAAGAGTGTTCTCCAGCACCATAGTTCAAAGGCATCAATTCTTCTGCATTCAGCTTTCTTTGTAGTCCAAATCTCACATCCATACATGACTTCTGGAAAAACCATAGCTTTGACTAGGCAGACCTTTGTCAGCATAATAATTTCTCTGCTTTTTAATATGCTATCTAGGTTTGTCATAGCTTTTCTTCCAAGGAGCAAGCATCTTTTAATTTCGTGGCTGCAGTTACCATCTGCAGTGATTTTGAAGCCCCAAAAGATAAAGTCTATCACTGTTTCCATTGTCTCCCCATCTGTTTGTCATGAAGTGATGGGCCCAGATGCCATGATCTTAGTTTTTTGAACGTTGAGTTTTAAACCAGCTTTTTCACGCTTCTCTTTCGCTTTTATCAAGAGGTTCTTAGGGCTTGCCTGGTGGCTCAGAGGTTAAAGTGTCTGCCTCCAAGGCAGGTTCGATCGACCCAGGTTGGATCCCCGGGTCGGGAAGATCCCCTGGAGAAGGAAATGGCAACCCACTCCAGTACTCTCGCCTGGAGAATCACATGGACGGAGGATGCTGGTAGGCTGCAGTCCATGGGGTTGCAAAGAGTCGGACACGACTGAGCGACTTCACTTTCACTTTTGATTTCTGCCATAAGGGTGGTGTCATCTGCATATCTGAGATTATTGACACTTCTCCCGACAATCTTGATTCCAGCTTGTACTTAATCAGCCCAGCATATAAGTTAAATAAGCAAGGTGACAATATACAGCCATGATGGACTCCTTTCCCAATTTGGAACCAGTCTGCTGTTCCATGTCTGGTTCTAACTGTTGTTTCTTGACCTGTTGTTTCTCAGGAGGCAGGTAAGGTGAACTGGTATTCTCATCTCTTCAAGAATTTTCCACAGTTTGTTGTGATCCATACAGCCAAGGACTTTGGCATAATCAATGAAGCAGATTTTTTTTCTGGAATTCTCTTGCTTTTTCTGTGATTCAGCAGATGTTGGCAATTTGATCTCTGGTCCCTCTGCCTTTTCTAAATCCAGTTTGAACATCTGGAAGTTCTTGGTTCATGTACTGTTGAAGCCTGGCTTGGTTGATTCCCCCACCCATGAAACCTCTGCCATCACCCCGTGAGGGCACTGCCGCCTGGGGATTGTTGGAGCCAGCAGAGCTCTGTGATGGTCGCTTTCCGTGGTGGCTCTGAAATGTTGCCTATCCTGCCGTCAGACCCACCCAGCTGTTGGCTCCACTCATTGCAGGCTGACTGCACCCTCATTTTTGACAGTTGATAATCAGTGTTCTCCATGGTCCGGTCTCATCACATTTGGGCAACTTTGCACGAGTCTTTCTCAAGGCCAGTCTTTATGGTTGTTCTGATACCAGGGGAGCCCGTCTTGGCTTATACACGTGCAACTGGCCTGTGGTTCAGCTTGTTGCTCTCAAGAAGCTGCCAGCTTCCTCTTAGTTACTTACCTCCAAAACCTCCATAGTTTTCAGGAGCACCCTTAGGCTTGAATTGCTCACATTCTTCTTAAAATAATTTCAGTTGTTGTTGACGTGTCTCTAGGTCTCCTTTAACTTACAAGTCTCCATCCCCATCCTGCTTTATCACGATTATTTATTGAAAAATTTCGTTAGTTGTCCTGTGGCGTCTCTTTCTGCATCGCCTGTTAACATGTCCTCTGTTCACCTGGTAAAGCCCATCTGACCTGGAGGCGTGAGTGGATTCCGATCCTGTGGTTTTGGTTGTTTTAGGCCAGGTTGTGGTTAGTAGGAAGCACACAGGGTGGTTTGATTCAACACTACTTGTAGGTCAGATTTGAGAATGACTGCCATCACACACGTCCTGGGGCCTGTCACCTAAACTGTTCTCTTTTCTCTAGGTGATGTCAGACATCCGACGCACGTCCAACAGACTGATCTGGCTGCAACGCTCTCGGTAGGCCTGGGTCTGCCGATTCCGAAGAGCAACACTGGCAGCCTTCTGTTCCCAGCTGTAGAAGGAAGACCAATGCGGGATCAGCTGAGGTTTCTGCATCTAAATGCAGTGCAGCTTAGCAAGCTGCTGCAGGAGAACGTGCCGTCACATGAAAAAGGTGAGCCCATTACAGCTGGTGCTGTGCCCGCCGCACCGCGTGCTTATCGTGCCGGGCGTCGTCCTGCTGCTCTCGTGGTGGGCACTGCAGTCGTCCTTGTGCGCTGCTTTCTGTGAGTCAGCTCTTCACTTCAGGTGGCCAGAGTACTGGACTTCAGCATCAGTCCTTCCAGTGACTGTTCAGGACTGATTTCCTTTAAGATTGACTGATTGATCTCCTTGCAGTCCAAGGGACTCTCAAGAGTCTTCTCCAACACCATAGTTCAAAAGCATCAGTTCTTCTGTGCTCAGCTTTCTTTATGGTCCAGCTCTGTCATTCATACATGACTAGTGGGAAAACAGTAGCTTTGATTAGACGGACTTTTGTTGGCAAGGTTTTGTCTCTGCTTTTTAATAGGCTGTCTGGGTTGGTCGTAGATTTTCTTCCAAGGAGCAAGAGGCAAAATCACATTTAGAATCAAGCCCCATATCTGCCAGAGGCGTGTGGAGGGCTCAAACAAAACCTTGGGTGCCCCAGGACCGAGAGACCCCACAGAGACTGAGCCAGAGCGGCTTCTGAGTGTTGGCACGTCTCCTGTGCAGGCGCGGAGCAGCAGTGGCCCGCCGCACGGGCACGGGCTCTGACCACGGCAGACGTGGGTCATGCAGCATGTGGCATGAGCCCTGATGGAGGAGGTCGCCATCGGCCCCGCTAGAGAGCTGCCGAGCAGACGACCCACAGCTGCAGACAATTATACCAAGAAGTGCTTGCACTGTTAAGAAAGTTCTAGGAGCTACTACAGGTTTCCCAACCTGGGGGTCTGGCAAAGGGACTGAGAACCCCAGGGGATTTGCCTTTGGCGGCCAGTGGGATTCGCTTACAGAACTTACACAGGACTGGGGAAACCGACTCTTGGCACAAACAGAGCCTTGTGTGCACCAGGAGCCAGGACAAAGAAACAGCGTCCCCACAGGAGACAGCCATCCCTACCTGTGTGCAGGAGTCTCCGGCGGAGGCCTGGTCTGCTGCAGGGTCGGGGCACTGGATACAACAGTGGTGCACAAATCCTTTTGAAAGAGGTCTTCACTGCCTTCATTCAGTCAGTTCAGTTCACTTCAGTCGCTCAGTCCTGTCCGACTCTTTGCTACCCCATGGACTGTAGCACGCCAGGCCTCCCTGTCCATCACCAACTCCCAGAGTTGACTCACACTCATGTCCATCGAGTCGGTGGTGCCATCCAACCATAGAGGTATCATCCCCTTTTCCTCTTGCCTTCAGTCTTTCCCAGCATCATGGTCTTTTCAAATGAATCAGCTCATCTGGTGGCCAAAGTATTGAAGGAGTTTCAGCTTCAGCATCAGTCTGTCCAATAAACATTCAAGACTGATTTCCTTTAGGATGGACTGGTTGGATCTCCTGGCAGTCCAAGGGACTCTCAAGATTCTTCTCCAGCACCACAGTTCAAAGGCATCAATTCTTCGGTGCTCAGCTTTCTTTATAGTCGAACTCTCACATCCATACATGACCACTGGAAAAACCATAGCCCTGACTAGAAAGACCTTTGTTGGCAAAGTAACGTCTCTGCTTTTTAAAATACTGTCTAGCTTGGTCATAACTTTTTTTCCAAGGAGTAAGTGTCTTTTTATTTCATGGCTGCAGTCACCATCTGCGGTGATTTTGGAGCCCAAAATAATAAAATCTGCCAATGTTCATTACCCCTACTGTAGTTTGGCCTCAGGCCAAACAACAGGGAGGGAACACAGCCCCGCCCATCAACAGAAAATTGGATTAAAGATTTACTGAGCATGACCCCGCCCATCAGAACAAGACCCAGTTTCCCCCAAAGTCAGTGTCTCCTGTCAGGAAACGTCCATAAGCCTCTCATTATTATCCATCAGAGGGCAGACAAATGAGAACCACAATCACAGAAAACTAGCCAAACGTTACTTTGCCGCGACAAAGGTCCATCTAGTCAAAGCTATTGGAGAAGACTCTTGCGAGTCCCTTGGACTACAGGGAGATCCAACCAGTCCATTGTAAAGGAAATCAGTCCTGAATATTCATTGGAAGGACTGATGCTGAAGCAGCAATACTTCGGCCACCTGATGCGAAGCACTGACTCATTGAAAAAGACCGTGATGCTGGGAAGGATTGAAGGCAGGAGGAGAAGGGGATGACAGAGGATGAGATGGCTGGATGGCATCACTGACTCAATGGACATGAGTCTGAGTGAACTCCAGGAGTTGGTGATGGACAGGGAGGCCTGGCATCCTGCGGTTCATGAGGTCACAAAGAGACAGAACTGAGTGACTGAACTGAACCAAACTGATCACATGGACCACACCCTTGTCTAACTCAGTGAAACTATGCGCCACCCTGTGTAGGCCACCCACAACAGCTGGGCCATAGTGGAGAGGTGACAAACATGGTCCACTGGAGAAGAGAATGTCGAACCGCTGCAGTATTCTTGCCTCGAGAGCCCCGTGAACAGTATGAGAAAGTCATGAATTTATTGATTTACAAATGCTGAGTTGTCTCACTGTGTTCCTCTTCAGCCAGGGGCGCTAGCGGCACAGCCGGAGGAGGGCCCGGAGCTTCCCGTCCAGGCGGGGAGAGGAGGACGGCCAGGAAGGGGCGCCAGGTGGGGATGGGCACTTAGGAAAAGGCTGAGCCAGGGAAGGGGGGGCATGCAGATGAGTAGGGCCGTGGGGCACATGGCCTGGGAGGGAGCCAGTGGCCAGGCAGGGTCCTGTGGTGAGGACGTGCCCACACAGTCTAGGAGTGCCCAGGCGCCAGCGTGTCTGGGGCACTGTGAGCCGAGGGAGCCAGAAGGGGATGAGGGCCAAGGGCCTTCTAGGTGCTCCAGTGGCTCTTGCTTCCATTCTGAGTAAGTGGAGAGCTCCTACAGGGTGTCGCGCAGAGCCTGCGTCTTCCCTGCGTTTTCAGAGGCTGTCTCCAGTGCCCGTGAGGAGGGCTGTGAGCTGCACTGTGTGGGTGAGATGGATGGTGTGAGACCCTCCTCTATAGGAGGGCGAGGTGCTCAGTGCAGGTGGAGGGCACGGGCCCAGGCAGTGGAATCCAGGACGGAGGGTTGCCTCTGGGTCTGTTTTGAAGGTAGTGCGAAGAGGACTAGCCAGTGGCATAAAAAGCAACTTTGGTTTTCAGCTGAGCACTGGAAGGAAGCAGGGACCGTCACTGAGGTGGGCAAGGCTGTGTAAAGGGCAAGTGTGTAAGGCGGGGCGCTTGTGCATATGCTGGAGGCCAGGGTGGGGGACTGGGGCTGACAGCCAAGTAAAGAAGGAGCTTCAGGGAGGAGGGAGCGCGTGGGTGTGCTGGGTAGGGTTCAGGGAGAAGTGAAGTGAGGAGCTGAGGCGAGCTCCCGGCACCCCAGTGGCTAGGACCGCTCACTTCCACTGCAGGGGCACAGGTCGAATCCCTTATCGGGGACTAAGATCTTGCAGGCGGCAGGGCATGGGCAAAAGTAAAATGAGGAATTGAGGACTGACCACCTCTCTGGCGGGTGAGGCCTCAGCAGCTTTGTTGGCAGAGGGGGCACATGCCTGGCTGGCGTGGGCGCAGCAGGCGCACCGGGTCTAACGGGAGCAGGATACGGGCTGTCGTCTGAGCTGAATGGGCCCGAGAAGGGCATGTTCTTGTTTTTGAGCTGGGAGGAAGAACAAGGTCGTGGTGGGGGCCTTGCTCGCCTCAGGACCTTTGCGTGTGCTGTCCCTGTGGGTGCTACTCTCCCTGCTCACCTGGGTGGCTCCTGGGTGCCCTTCACGCTCTCACGTCACTGTGAGGCCGCCCTGCCCCCACGCTGGCCCGTCTTCTCTCAGTGCCTATGTCACCAGGGCCTCTCGCTATGCCCGCTGCTTTCCCTCCACAGCATTTCTCACTGTGTGTGGCTTTGCACATGTGTGGCGACCCGGCTAGACCACAGGCCCACACTGGCGGGACCTGAACCCGACGCACCTAGCATGTAGTCAGGGTTCAGTTTCCGTCTGCCTTCGGGGTGGCAGAGGGTAGCAAGTAAGGGAGACACCTGGGATCCAGACTTAGCCCAGCCATCACTGCCAGCCCGTGAGCGGGTGTCTGAGTTGCCTCTCTGAAATGGGCATGTAGTCATCCCAGTCCCACTGGTCCTGGGGAGAGGACCGAGGGGCTTGGGGTCATGCCTGCCCCCCGTGCTTGGTGCAGGTCCCCTCCTCCAGGGGCGGTGGTGGGGCTGTGGATATCTGAGCCCACACTCGGGTTGCGCAGCGAGGATGCTAGCCTGTGATCGGGGAAGGCTGGAATGGGCACGCTGCTGGTGCTTTGGGCCAAGGACCCTGAAAGGCATGGCCCAGACCACCTTGAAACAGCTCTGCTTTGAGTTGGAAAAGCATGTTAAGTGCCAGGGAGCCTCAGAAAAGACGTTCTTGCTCTGCCGGCCAGTCGAGTCACAACTGTGTCTGGTTCAGCCCTGAAAGGAAGCGGGCAGCCCCCGGCCTTGGGCAGCCTGCCACCACCATCCCAGGGGGAGCCCACCACAGCCAGGGCTGGGCCCCACTGATGGGCCGTTCCACCACCCTGGCTTTGCATCAGCCATGGGTCATCTAGCAGCAGGTGAGGCATGTTGGCCTTGTGGCAGGAGGGCCTGAGAGACTGCATCCCTTCCCAGAGAGGGCCTGTGAAGAAGGGAAGCAAGTAACAGGGGCTGCTGACAGGGAAAAGCGGGGGTGCCCACCGGCCTTGGGGAAAGGGCCGCACTGGCACAGGCGTCGGGCACTTCCTGCCCCATCATCACACAGATCCTGAGGGTTGGGGGGATTCTGTAGAACTGAGGGCCTCTCAGCGCTCTGCTTTTGTGGCTGTCCCACTCTTGCACCATGAGGAAGGGGAGTGGAGAGAGAGGAGAGCGCGGAGGCAGCAAGCAGGAGGCCGAGAAGGAGGGGCTTCTGTCCGTGTGAGTGGGGCAGTGGGAGGAAGGACAGGGCGGGCACAGGCCGGCGTCACCGTGGTTGGGGTTTTCCTGAGGGGCGGCCACCTTTCCCGGGAGTTCATCTTGACGAGTGTCAGGCTCTGCTACGTGCCATTGGCAACAGGACTCACAGGTTACACGTGTGTGCGTGTCAGTGATTTGTGTGTGTGGCCCTTTCTTCTTAGAGCCTGGATTTGAGCAGTTTAAAATGTCAGAAAGATCGCACAGGAACTGGGTCAGATTGTACTTGGAGGAAAATAACTCAGAAGTCCTTTTCAACCTGGGAGCCAAGGTTCGCAGGCAGTACTTGGACGCACTGAGGATGCTGAGGCTGTCGCTGAGCAGACGAGCGGCCCAGTACGATGTCTACTCCATGACGATGGGGACCGTCCTGGTCCTGGAGGTATGGGTCCCTGGGCAGGGTCGCTGCGTCACTGGGCGGACAGCTCCGCCAGCGCTTAGTTCAAGGATGTGGAGATTCGGTGTTTCTGGAAGGGGACAGGAGCGCACCCTGTTGGCACAGTCATGACCACACGCTGTTCCTGTTCCAGGCCCTCGCCCTGCTCCTGCTCAGCGTCCCGCAGGCGCTGAGCAGCAGGGCTGAGCTGGACGTCCCCCTGCTGTCGCCCGTGTTCTCTCTGGTCTTCTACCTGCTGCTCCTGGCTCTCGCAGCGCTCCACATTGTCGTGTGCACCGCCGCTGACAGCTCGTGCTACCTGTGCGGCCTCCCATGGCTGGCTGCGGGCGGAGTGATGGCGCTGACTGCCACGCTGCTCTGTGCGGGCATGTCTGCTCTCACCAGGATATCTGCCGGTGGGCAGTGTCTGACTCAGGTAGGCTGGCTTTCCCTGTGGGCTGCTATTGTTGCCCCACTGATGAGATGTGGGTTAGACCCCTAGTGTGTAGCAGGCACAGTGCTGGTGGGAGCTGAGGAAAGGGCCCACACTTCGTGGGAGCTGACAGGACACACTCCCAGCGGCGAGCCTCCCAGGCCCCTGACCATCCTAACTTCACACACTCACCTGTCTTGTCAGGCCTCATGCCTTCTTTCTCAGTTGGAAAGACAGGGTCCCTGGAGCTGTGACCAGGGGCCTCTCTAGAGTGGCTGTACCCACCCCTCCTCACGTGCTGGTGGCTGAGGGAACGTGTATGTTGTCATTTCCCACACATTTCCATGCCTGCTCAAGCGTGGGGCTCCCCAGAGGAGTGGGTTCTCCAGGGCTTGACTGGGTTCACCGCGTCACTATCGTGTACTAGGTGCACACAGGCAGCAGAATGAATACCAACTAGTGTTGAATGAGAGCCATTGAGTCCTCGTCTTAACTTAAAATGCTCCATATTAGTGTATTTAAGGGCTAGTACTATGATACCCTACCACTGTAATGGAAACTCTGGATTTCCGGCAAGTTCACAGAGAAGCTAGATGTCTGGTTTGGTGGAGTATGCCCTTGGGGTTCTTTGGTCTCGAGTGGTGGCCTGTGGCTGTGAGAGGCAAGGATGGGGTGTGAAGGACGGGCTGAGAGCTCTGGCACTCAGACATCTTCAATCTCCTTGCCCCTCAGCTGCAGGCTTGCCATCCAGGGGAGGGTCGCCTTGCTGTCCCCACGTCCTCTGGGTCACCCGGGGGGATGGGGTGAAATGGATGCGGGGCGTGAGGAGCAGTGAGTTATCTTTTCTGAGTGAGCACCATACGCTCGTGCAACAAGAAGGTGAACTGTTCAGATTCTTCCTTACAAGATGCATTTTCCTTTTCACAGCCTTCACCTCAGTCCACCTCAAGGTGGTCAGAGTTAGATCTTCTCAGCTTCTTGGGAACCGTGGGCCATGTGCTGAGTCTGGGCGCAAGCAGCTTCATCGAAGAGGAGCACCAGACCTGGTACTTCCTCGTCAACACACTGTGTTTAGCTCTGTGCCACCAAATCTACAGACACTGCTTTCTGGGAGACGACTGTGCCCCTCAGCGTTGCCCACACACGGGAGCGGAGCTTGACGGGGTCGCGGTGGCCCTGCAGGGCAAGCGTGCTGGCCCTGAGGGGTGGGAGCTCAGCCAAGCACCCAAGGACCCCTCCTCCCTGGAAGCCCTCAGAGGCCGTGAGCGGTGGATGGTGCTGGCGAGCCCCTGGCTGGTTCTGGCCTGCTGCCGGCTCCTGCGGTCCGTGAACCAGACTGGTGTGCAGTGGGCCCACCGGCCCGACCTGGGGCACTGGCTCACCAGGTGAGGGCGTGAGTTGTGGCCTTGGGCCAGATTCTCCAAAGACCTGTTTTTCCTACTCAGGATAGAAATGGTATTTAAAATCTGAAGAAATAGAAGACTAACCCATGAATTGAGTTGAAAGGTGAATTTCTTTGAGGCTAGCCTGGTAGTTTGGTTTTTCACTGCCGAATCACTGTAAGTGTTCCTGTTTGAAAACCAGTGAGTTTTATAATGCTCATTGCAGCAGGATGTAGTTCGTCACTCCCTGCCCTGTCCCCCATGGTGTGGGGCTGGGGTGACAGGCTGACCAGGAGCCCTGTGCCCCTGCCCCTCTCTGTCCCCCTGCCTCCCCCACCCCCAGAGGGGCAGCTGTGTTGGCTGGGGCCTGGAGGCGTGTCTCCAGCTGCTTCTGAGGCCTCTCACGGGTGGCTGGGTAGCCCAGTGGAAAGCATGGCAAAAACAGAGGACTGAAGTGCAGAGAAGCAGCTAGGATGGAAAAGAGCAGGATTCGGCCGTATCACAAATTTTACTATCAACAAAGTCCTAAAAAACAACTGAAGTAAGAGCACAGCAAAGTGAAAAAATACTTCCAAGAGAGGCCAACAAAGGTCACTGTCATATCGCTGGGGAGAGCGTCTTTAGAACTGTTGGCAGAACGCCAGACTCACAACTGTAGTAGACACAGAGGAAAGGGCAGGGAGAGGCGCGCTCCCACTGGTGACTTGGGAGCGTCAAACCACAAGGTGCAGTTTTATGCCTGGTGAGGGCTTGGTGAGCACCAGAGCATCCTGGGACCACATACCGGCACGGTCCTTTTGGAGAAGTCCTTCCGGAGCTGTACACCGAAGGCTGTAAGATTATTTATTCCTCTGGCCAAATAATTCTTATGGTAAATTTCTCCCCAGTGATAACAGTACTAGCAAATCTTTGGCAACCGCAGTAACCCCAGGTAGCAATTTTCAGGTGCCTGCTGTGTGTCCACGCATTCCATTTTCACAGCAGCCTTGAAAAGTTGTGCCCGTTTGGGGTGCAGAAGCAGAGGGGAGCTGAGGCGTGCCAGGCAGAGCCAGAGCGTGTGAGGGCGAGAGCGCCGGTGAGCCAGTGACCTTCCGATTCTCCCGGGACGCTGCAGCACCGCAGGAGGATTGGTGGAATCCACCCCCAGATGCACTAACAGGCGCACGTGCAAGGGCACCCCCGCCCCCCGCCCCCTCTCCAGGCTGTGCCCACGCCTCAGTGTGGACCCTCCCTCAGCACACTGGCCCCGTGCGCCTTTCCATTGGGCCGTGNCTCAAGGTGGTCAGAGTTAGATCTTCTCAGCTTCTTGGGAACCGTGGGCCATGTGCTGAGTCTGGGCGCAAGCAGCTTCATCGAAGAGGAGCACCAGACCTGGTACTTCCTCGTCAACACACTGTGTTTAGCTCTGTGCCACCAAATCTACAGACACTGCTTTCTGGGAGACGACTGTGCCCCTCAGCGTTGCCCACACACGGGAGCGGAGCTTGACGGGGTCGCGGTGGCCCTGCAGGGCAAGCGTGCTGGCCCTGAGGGATGGGAGCTCAGCCAAGCACCCAAGGACCCCTCCTCCCTGGAAGCCCTCAGAGGCCCTGAGCGGTGGATGGTGCTGGCGAGCCCCTGGCTGGTTCTGGCCTGCTGCCGGCTCCTGCGGTCCGTGAACCAGACTGGTGTGCAGTGGGCCCACCGGCCCGACCTGGGGCACTGGCTCACCAGGTGAGGGCGTGAGTTGTGGCCTTGGGCCAGATTCTCCAAAGACCTGTTTTTCCTACTCAGGATAGAAATGGTATTTAAAATCTGAAGAAATAGAAGACTAACCCATGAATTGAGTTGAAAGGTGAATTTCTTTGAGGCTAGCCTGGTAGTTTGGTTTTTCACTGCCGAATCACTGTAAGTGTTCCTGTTTGAAAACCAGTGAGTTTTATAATGCTCATTGCAGCAGGATGTAGTTCGTCACTCCCTGCCCTGTCCCCCATGGTGTGGGGCTGGGGTGACAGGCTGACCAGGAGCCCTGTGCCCCTGCCCCTCTCTGTCCCCCTGCCTCCCCCACCCCCAGAGGGGCAGCTGTGTTGGCTGGGGCCTGGAGGCGTGTCTCCAGCTGCTTCTGAGGCCTCTCACGGGTGGCTGGGTAGCCCAGTGGAAAGCATGGCAAAAACAGAGGACTGAAGTGCAGAGAAGCAGCTAGGATGGAAAAGAGCAGGATTCGGCCGTATCACAAATTTTACTATCAACAAAGTCCTAAAAAACAACTGAAGTAAGAGCACAGCAAAGTGAAAAAATACTTCCAAGAGAGGCCAACAAAGGTCACTGTCATATCGCTGGGGAGAGCGTCTTTAGAACTGTTGGCAGAACGCCAGACTCACAACTGTAGTAGACACAGAGGAAAGGGCAGGGAGAGGCGCGCTCCCACTGGTGACTTGGGAGCGTCAAACCACAAGGTGCAGTTTTATGCCTGGTGAGGGCTTGGTGAGCACCAGAGCATCCTGGGACCACATACCGGCACGGTCCTTTTGGAGAAGTCCTTCCGGAGCTGTACACCGAAGGCTGTAAGATTATTTATTCCTCTGGCCAAATAATTCTTATGGTAAATTTCTCCCCAGTGATAACAGTACTAGCAAATCTTTGGCAACCGCAGTAACCCCAGGTAGCAATTTTTAGGTGCCTGCTGTGTGTCCACGCATTCCATTTTCACAGCAGCCTTGAAAAGTTGTGCCCGTTTGGGGTGCAGAAGCAGAGGGGAGCTGAGGCGTGCCAGGCAGAGCCAGAGCGTGTGAGGGCGAGAGCGCCGGTGAGCCAGTGACCTTCCGATTCTCCCGGGACGCTGCAGCACCGCAGGAGGATTGGTGGAATCCACCCCCAGATGCACTAACAGGCGCACGTGCAAGGGCACCCCCGCCCCCCGCCCCCTCTCCAGGCTGTGCCCACGCCTCAGTGTGGACCCTCCCTCAGCACACTGGCCCCGTGCGCCTTTCCATTGGGCCGTGACTCCCGGTCCCATTTGTGAGGAGGCTGCAGTTTCAGTGGCTCCTGCTCCAAGACGGAGCCTTCAGGAGGCACCCAGAGACACCCAGAGCTGCCTCCTCGGTGCTCCGCTTTCCATCTGTGACGATGACCCAGGGTCTGCACACAGTGCAGCTTGCAGAGCAGCAGTGGCGGCTCCAGTGTGGCCCTGCGCCATCCCCAGGGCCCCCTGACACCGGCCTCCTTTCCCCTGCGTCTTCCTAGTAGTTTCTCCGTGTGGTGTGTGTGTCTTGACTCATCCACCTCACAGGTATTGAGTGTCTGGGCTTCATGATGACCATGAGCTGCAGTGAACAAAACAGGAAAGCCCTGCCGCCCAGGACGGCTCACCGAGGCAGCAGAGGGCATGGGCAAAGGCCAGGCAGAGAGACAGCTGTGTCGGCAGTGCACCCAGCCTCTCTGCTGGGGCACCTGCAAGGGGGCAGACTCTCCCGAGTGATTCCCTCTGCACTGACAAGTGAATGGAAGAGGATGGTGCCAGGACTTGTCTCCTTTGCCCAGAACCTCCTCACCTGTGGCTGGGGAAAGCGAGGCAGCCCCAGAAAGGAGAGCCAGCAGGCAGTGTTGCCCTGACCTGTGCAGAGCTGATGGTGGGGACCAGTGTGAATGAGCAGTGAGAGTGTGGGTTGGCAGCCCTTTTATTTGTCCCATTCTTAGAAAGCCACGTGTGTAGATCACCAACATCACTAGTTGTCCTTATAGTAATTTCTGGCATCTTACATTTCATTCCAGCTCGGATCATAAGGCTGAACTCTCTGTTCTGGCTGCACTTTCCCTCACCATGGTTTTTGTATTGGTCCAGAAGAGGTGCTCCCTCACATCAAAAGTGGCCATGGCGTTTGGCCTGCTGGGCGTTTATTGCTACCGGGCAGCCATTGGAAATGTGCTATTCCCATGGCAACAGGACAGCAAGGCCATTTCAAAGTAAGTGCACTAGCAGACACAAGCACTTGTGTTTAGACCTGTTGTAATGTTCTATGTACTAAAAATGTCGTGCAGTCTGGAGAACACTGGAGTTGGGGTTTTGTGAATTGTGATTTTGCCAACAGTTACTGAGAACGCCTCAGTGACCCCGTCTGTCAGCCTCTTTTTTTGGAGGAGAGAGACGAATAACTCGCAAGTAAGGCCACGGGTTTTGTGTTTTTGTTTTTTTTAAATAAGGGATTGTTTCAAAATAAAGAATTGAAAGGATTTCATTTTGCTCCACTAAGAAGTAACTAGTAATGAGGATAATAATGAGTGGATACTCCTTGCAGTTGAGGGTGAAGCATGGCAGAAAGCCCAACTTTCCCATAATTTACATGAGCTCCTGCAAATTGTCAATACCACTTTCTGCACGTCACAGGGCTTTCTCTGTTTTTAATGGTCACAGGGTTAGGGCGAGCAGACCCTATTTTGGAAGGCTGTTCATAAAATGTGTTCATAATCTTGATTTTGTCCAACCCTCTAACTTGGGTGTACTCTTACAGAATTCGTCTCAAGATACAACCAGACATGAAGCAAGAGACTGGGATTTGGTTGTGTTCCCTGAAATATTACTTACGGTTGCACATAGTAAAAAACGAGTTGATTGGCCAGCAGTTGTGGATGAGTCTCTGAGGTCTGTCTATGGTCTCAGGTCTCTGATCCGTCTGGATTTATGTGTGTGTGGATTTGTGTGTGTGTGTGTGTGGATTTGTGTGTGTGTGTGTGTGGTGTGAGAGAGCTGTCCGGGGTGATTCACTTGTGTGTGTCTTCCTAGTTTTCCCAGCACCCCTTACTGGACAGACGTCTCTCTTCCGCTGCACGTTGTTGCCTCCTGTGCCACCAGCTAATCCCCGCGTAAACGTGGGCTCGTCTTGGCTCTGCGCCCCATGCTGTTTTGATTAATGTAGCCGTGTAGTTTGTTTTGAAGTTAAGGCTTTAAAACATACTTCTAGCTTTGTTCTTTCAAAAGATTGTTTTGGCTAATTGAAACCTTTTGTGTTTCCTTACAAGTTTTAAAATTTTAGAATTACCTGTTCTAGCTCTGTGAAAAATGCCATTTGTATTTTGATAAGAATTACATGAATATGTAGGTTGCCTCGAGTAGATGATCGTTTTAACAGCATTAGCTTTTCCAGCCCAGGAACGTGGCGCGTCTGGACAGGTCTTTACATCCGTCTGTGCCGCCTCCAGTTTCTTTCACGAGAATCTTACAGTTTTCTGAGGACCGTTCTTTGATCTCCTTCTTAGATTTATTTCTAAGTGTTTTATTACTTTGATGCGGTTGTCAGTGGGATTGTTTTCTTTCTTTTTGTTTATGACAATTTGTGGATAGTTATAGAAATGTGAAATATTTAGTGCATTAAGTTTGTATTTTTTAGCGGTACTGAATCCATTGATGAGCTCCAGTGGTATTTTGGGTTTTCTGTGTGTGACGTCATGGCATCTGCAGACAGTGACAGTCGTATCTCTTCCTTCCAGTTTGGAGCCCTTTTATTGCTTTTTCTTATCTGACTGCTATGGCTAGGACCTCCAATTTTATGCTGAATAAAAGTGGTGAGTGGACATCCTTGTCGTGTTCTTAGTCTAGACCTTTTACCAATAAGTGTGATGCTGGCTGTGGGCTTATCACACATGGCCTTTATTATGCTGAGGTATGCTCCCTCTATACCCACTTTCTGGAGAACTTTTTAAATCATAAATGGATGTTGAATTTTGTCAGAAGCTTTTTCCACCATCTCTTGAGGAGGGTCATGTGGTTTTTATGCTTCACTTTGTTAACTTGGTATATAACTTTGATTGATTTTTGGATATTGAACGATCTTTGCATCCCTGGGATAAATCCCACCTCATCACAGTGCATGGTCCTTTTAATGTTTGGTTGAATTTGGCTTGCTGCTCTTTTGTTGATGATTTATTATCTGTGTTCATCAGTGATGTTGGTTTATAATTTTTTGTGTGCAGTATCTTTGTCTGGCTTTGATATCAGGGTTATGCTGGCCTCATAATGTGAGTTTGGAAGCATTCCTTCCTCTGCAATTTTTTGGAATAGTTTGAGAAGGATAGGTTTTCTGAATGTTTGGTGTTGCTTTGCTAGTCAAAGAAAGAAAAGCAAGTGTTGAGTTCTGAGAGCTGTGGCCAGATTGTCTGGGTGGCTGAGAGGCACAGGGGCCACTCCTGGGAACAGGGCCTGTCACCCAGTGTGGGGGTTCGAGATGATGCTGAGGGCCTGGCTGAGGTGACAGCCCAGTGGCAGGCCTTAACCTGTGGAAGGAAGGTCAGGTGGGGTGGGCGTGGTGGGGAGACACCTTAAAGGCTGTTTACCTCAGAGTTCTGTGCAGATGTCAAGACTGAATGTCACATGTGAGGGCATCCAACTCAGGGCTGTTTGTTTAAATCTCAAAGTGTATGTTGCTTATATGCAGGATCTAAAAATTGATACAAATGAACTTATTTACAAATCAAAGGGTGATACATGAGTAAACTCCTCTTTCCTATCGGATGCACCTTATTTCAGCATCACTTGCGTCAAGATATGGATCACTTCCTTACCTTTCATGGAGACGACAGTATGTACCTTGTTGGTGTCCAGACATAGACCAGTGCACCCTTTCATCAGCCTGCACTGCCTGGCTCCCATTCTTCCTGTGAGATGCTTCTACTCCCCACCCCATTTATCCTGATTCTAGGTGCATCCTGGTCCCAGGTCCATCCTGATTCTAGACTCCCCGGTTCCGTGTCAGCCGTGATTCTAAAGCTGCCCCAGTCCTAGATCTCCCTAAAAGCTGCTCTCTCCTTTCCGTGCCCGCAGGCGCTGCTGTCCAGCGGTGTTCTGGAACCCTCTACATGTAACTCCTGACTTTCTTCTCCACTCTGAAGCCCAGACCTGGCTGGGGTGGAAGGCCTGGTTTCAGTGGTTCTGGATGTCCAGGCACAGCTGGGTGGTCAGGGCAAGAGGGGGACCCTTAAAGACATCAGTGGTGCTCTCCTTCCTGTTCACTGTCAGCCTGCCCGGTGTCGTCCTTGATACAGGTCCCAGCCCCTTTCTTCCTGAAATGTCTCTGATTACTTGGGCCTTTGCAGATTTCTTCCTCTTTGACCTTATCCTACTGCAGCAGTTTTTCAAATTAACTATGCAAAGCAGGTGGACAGATCTTTTGGCCACATGCGATGGCTCTCATCTTTCACCCAGGTGATCCTTGGCCACATGAGCACGATTTCCTGCCAGCCGGCTCTGTCAGAGAAGCGCACACAGGAAGGGCAGGCCTGCCGGCCTCTGGGGGTCCTGGGGGTCTGATGTACACAGGCAGACACCCCTACTCCCACAGAGCCCCCCGCCGTGAGTGGGTCCCGAAGCTTGTCTTGTCAGCTCAGCTCAGAAGACACGTGGTTTTTGTGGGGAATAGGGAATACGTATTTGGCTTGTTTGTAGCTGGTGCTAACGAATCTGGCTTGTTTTGATTTTTTTAGGGGCGTTACCGAGGCTCGTTTTGTCTATGTCTTTGTCCTTGGCATTCTGTTCACGGGCACCAAAGACTTGCTTAAGTCTCAAATCATTGCTGCAGACTTCACAGCCAGGACTGTGGGCCTCTGGGAGATACACAGCGGCCTGGTCCTCCTGGCAGCGCTGCTACTCAGGCCCCACAACCTCCCCGTCCTGGTGCTGAGCCTCGCGACCCAGACCGTCATGACGCGGTTCATCTGGAGGCCCCTGAGGCACGGTGCGGCTGAGGTCACTGTGATGCATTACTGGTTTGGTCAGGCATTCTTCTATTTTCAGGTAGGTTTTCATCATTTTCATGGGTAGGAGACTATTAATTCTTATGTTGTTTATCTTTTAGTTTTTCTTTAAGAAAATTTTACCATAAGCCCGGAAGTCTAGTGAAAGAACTGTTGGCCTGGCAAGGTGAATTATGCTAAAATCACGCACATATTTATAAGATAAAGCAGCTAGTTATTAAGTCGGGCGTGCTGGGTGGCAGCGTGCAGCTGCTGTGCGGGTCTGCTTCCCACGGGCGGCCAGGGGCGGGAAGCGCTTGGCTCTGTCCGCCTGGCTGGTGGCCGCTCTCCCTGCTCCCTGGCTCTCAGCACTGGGCGCTGCTGGGGCTCCCGCTTGGCTGCTACTCTCTCGGGACCCATGCTTGTCGCATCTCCTCTTCAGTGTTGGAGAGCCCACAGAGGCAGACCCAGCCACCTCNCAAGATTGCAGGGAGAAATATCAACAAACTCAGATATACAGATGACACCACCCTTACGGCAGAAAGTGAAGAAGAACTAAAGAGCCTCTTGGTGAAAGAGGAGAGTGAAAATTTGGCTTAAAGCTCAACATTCAGAAAACTAAGATCATGGCATCCGGTCCCATCACTTCATGGCAAATGTATGGGGAAACAGTGGCTGACTGTATTTTTGAGGGCTCCAAAATCACTCCAGATGGTGATTGCTGCAATGAAATGAAAAGATGTGTACTCCTTGGAAGGAAAGTTATGACCAACAGAGACAGCAAATTCAAAAGCAGAGACATAACAAAGGTCCATCTAGTCAAGGCTGTGGTTTTTCCAGTGGTCATGTNTGAAATGAAAAGATGTGTACTCCTTGGAAGGAAAGTTATGACCAACAGAGACAGCAAATTCAAAAGCAGAGACATAACAAAGGTCCATCTAGTCAAGGCTGTGGTTTTTCCAGTGGTCATGTGTGGATATGGGAGTTGGACTATAAAGAAAGCTGAGCGCCGAAGAATTGATGCTTTTGAACTGTGGTGTTGGAGAAGACTTTTGAGAGTCCCTTGGACTGCAAGGAGATCCCACCAGTCCATCCTAAAGGAAGTCAGTCCTGAATATTCATTGGAAGGATGGATGCTGAAGCTGAAACTCCAATACTTTGGCCACCTGATGCGAAGAGCTGACTCGTTGGAAAAGACCCTGATGCTGGGAAAGACTGAGGGCAGGAGGAGAAGGGGATGACAGAGGATGAGATGGTTGGATGGCATCACCAACTCAATGGACATGAGTTTGAGTAAACTCCAGGAGTTGTTGATGGAGGCCTGGCGTGCTGCAGTCCGTGGGGTTGTGACCAACTGATTCAGACACAGCTGAGCAACTGAACTGAACTGATTGATTATATATATAAAATTATGGCTGATTTGAGTTATTACACAGCAGAAACCAGCACAACATTTTAAATATTTAAAACAACAGACATTTTACAAAAAGAGTGAAATGATGTTATTTGCAGCAACGTGGATGAAACTAGAGATTATCGTGCTAAGTGAGGTAAGTCAGACAAATGCCCTATGATGTCGCTTACACGTGGGACCTAGAATACGACACATGCGGAAGTCAGACAAGAATGCCCCGTGACGTCACGTGTGGGATCTGGAATACGACACACATGAACTTATGAAGCAGAAACACCCACAGACAAAAAGAACAGACTTGTGGTTGCCAAGTGGGGGCAGGGCAGGGGGAGGGGTGGACAGGGTGTGAGATGAGCAGATGCAAACTCGCATATACAGGATGAAGGAACAGTAAGGTCCTACTGTAGAACACAGGGAAGTATGTTCAATATCCTATGATAAACCATAGTGGAAAAGAATATGTCTATAACTGAATCACTTTGCTGTACGGCAGAAGTTAACACAACGTTGTAAGTCAACAATATTTCAATTTTTAGAAAACATGCAGGCAACACTATATACTGTGCACAGACACACACTTGTGTTGTGGACACACCAAAGCACTCCAGGTGTGAGCCACGATGAGCAAGAGGTGAGGGCAACCCAGAGGGTGAGGGGGCGCTCGGCTGGCACCAAGGCCACAGAAGCAGGGCCCAGAATCAAGGCCATTTCCAGAACTTACTGAAACCCTTTGTAACCATTGCCAGAAGCACCCTCGATCATCACTTAACAGGCTTCCTAACTCCAAAATAGGTAAAGAGGCCCAGTCCAGTAGTCACCATAGAACACCCTAATCCATCACCTAATGCCACCCTTCCAGCAGGAATTTTTTTTTGTTGTTTTGAGGCTATAAAAATTGGCTGCTAACCCACGAAAAGGACTTCCCTCATAACTCCATTGGTAAAGAATCTGACTGCAATGGAGGAGACCCCAGTTTGATTCCTGGGTCAGGAAGATCCGCTGGAGAAGGGCTGGGCTACCCACTCCAGTATTCTTGGGCTTTCCTGGTGGCTCAGCTGGTAAAGAATCCACCTGCAACGCGGGAAACCTGGGTTCAGTCCCTGGGTTGGGAAGACACCCTGGAAAAGGGAAAGGCTACCCACTCTAGTATTCTGGCCTGGAGAATTCCATGGACTGTAGAGTCCACAGGGTCGCAAAGAGTCGGATATGACTGAGCACCTTTCACTTCACAACCCGTGAAAAGTATCAGCTCTCCCTGGCCTGTGAGGAGGTGGGCTACTGTGCACTCAGGGCCCTCATTGTCTCTGCTGTCTGCTCTCAATAAACTCACTCCTTTCTGAAATGCTCTGTGTCTGTAAACTCTTTTCCAGCCTGAGCTTGGACTGCCATGACACTGTTAGACCAGTCAGCAGCAGCTCACCACTGCAGCTATCAAGTCTTTGAATGGTGGCAGGTCTACTTTGAGATGTGCCTAATGTGCAATATACAACCAGATTTCTGCACTTAGTATAGAAAATATATACAAAAATCTCTTTACCCTCCAGTCTCCCAAGAGTGGCACTTGCATTTGTATCAGGGCAAATGACAGGATGGAGCATGGGGCACCCTCTGAAATTCCCGACATCCAGTCCCTGGGGTAGCCATTGAATGAACAGAGATGAATTAGCAGAGGCTGGATTAACAGCCCTGGTGACCGGCATAGGGGTGGGGACCCTCAATGGAGAACAAGAAGAGGCTGAGTTTTGGCAAAAGTCTTGAGTTTAGGGTCCTAAGGGACTGGGAGGAGGGCAGTGAGCAGGCTGTTCGCTGAAAGCACAGAGGTCTGCAGAGAGCTGGAGGTTGCTACACTGCCAAACCTGGGCTCCCACAAATGCCGCTTGAAAAAAGAACCGTGGTCCCACTTGTAGCTAGAACAAGGCGAGGGGCCCAGGCACAGCGGAGAACTGAGCTCAGACCCGTGTTCTCACACCAGCTCCATCCCAGGCACACAGCCCGTTCCCTAAGCTTAGGTTTTCCTACCTTTAAGTGCTGTTTCCAGGGTTAAGGGCGGCAGCAATCTTAAAGTGCTTGTCGCACAGGGCCTGGCCCATAAAGAGCTCTCAACACAAACCAGCGATTGGTCAGATGGTGGCAGGCATAGGACGGGCTGGAGTGCAGGCTCGGGCAAGGCTAATTGGTTGGACAGGTGAGGGTGGGGTTTCAGGAAACTGCTGGAGCTTTTCTCCGCCTCCAGAGAGGGTTGGCGATGGCAAGAGGTGAGGGAGGCAGGAGGTGGCAGAGCTCACAGCTCTGGGCGGCTCCACGGTGGTAGACGAAGGAGAACTGAAGTCTTGCATTTAAGGAAAGATGACCTGAGCTACACTCAAAGGCAGAAGGGGCTCCTGGGGCCAGCCAGCTGTGCAGGAGCAGGGGGCGCTGCCTCCAGGGCCGATGGTTCAGACAGCCCTGCGGTGCACTCGGAAGAGGCTCCCAGCAAAGGCAACATCCCTGCAGGGCCAGGACACAAGATGGGGGTGAGGGTCCAGGGATGGACACAGGTGTTGAGGGGACTGTGTGAGCCAAGGCTGGGAGGAGGAGCAGATAGAAAAAAAGTCCCTAAAATGAGCAAAATTGAGGCCACTGCTGAGTCCACGCTGCCCCAGGCAGAGAGGTCCCTTCAGAGCACATACTCTTCGGCCTTTCACCGGATGAGAGTGGAGTCTCCAGCAGGACTCCAGCCTCTGACACAGAGGCCATGCCTACCCCTTCCTCCCCAAGCTGCTGAGAAGAGGAAGTAACGTGCCAGGAGGCATTTATGGAGTAACACAGTCACTGGTGCTCTTATATGCAAACGTTTGCAAATGTGACAAATGTTCAGAAATTTCCCCCCCAGGTGATTAATCTCACTGTTTCAGCTTTTTTTTTTTTTTATGTTCATCTGACAGATGGCGAGGGCACCACCAGCTTCACCCCTGCGCCCTGGCTCACGGAAGGGGTTCCCTCCCTAGATATCCTCAGCAGCTGACCCCAGGCAGGAAGGAGGGCACAGACCACGCACCTGAGTTCTGTACCAGGTTCAAAAGTGTTCAGTGCAGCCCCTCAAATTCTTATTCACCTAGAACATGACCTTATCTGCAAGTAGGGTCTTTGCAGATCACTCTGGACTAGAGAGGGACCTAAAGCCAACAAAGTCCTTATAAGAAGCAGAGAAGGGCACACAGAGAGAGCCAGAGGACACCAAAAGTGGGATCAGGTATAACGTGGTGTGTCCATGGGTCCAGGCATGCCTGGGACTGCTGGCTCCCAGAGCCTGGACGGGGGAAGAGAATGAGTTCTTCTTTAGGGCTTCAAGAAGGAGCCAACCCTACCAACTACCTGACCTTAGACTTCTGGCCTCCAGACTGTGAGATAATATATATTTGTCGTTTTAATCCATGTAGTGTGGCAGAAGTCCAGGGAACTAAGACAAGCTCCTACAATGTCCAGGTCTCTGAGATAGTCCAGGCCCCTGAGATGGTCCAGGTCACCGAGATGGTCCAGGCCCCTGAGATGGTCCAGACCTCTGAGATGGTCCCAGCCCCTCTGAGATGGTCCCAGCCTCTGAGATGGTCCAGGCCCCTGAGATGGTCCAGATCCCTGAGATGGTCCAGGCCCCTGAGATGGTCCAGGCCCCTGAGA
>SJYW01052899.1:248468-265795 GCA_006410735.1 Raphicerus campestris | reverse complement strand
CCCGGAGCAGGGGTTTCCGTGCGGGGGCGGCGGGAGGGAGGGAAGGGAAGAGAGGAGCCCGGGCAGGGGTGAGCCGGCTACTCGCGGGAGGAGGGCGGGAGTCCGGCTGCGGGGCGGAGGGGAGGGCTCGGAGGAGGCGCTCGGGTGCCGGGACCCTCGGGCGCCGCCGGGGAGCACGGGCCCCAGTGCAGGGGGTGGGGGGTTGCAGCCCCGGGGAGCCCTGGAGGAGTCTTGTCCGAGCCCTTCTCAGGGATCATGCGGGATTTCCCCGCAGATGTGGGTGCGAGTGAGTTAATTCATCGGAAGGCGGCTCACGGCCTGAGAGCAACGCGGGAGACTGGGGGTGCGGCGTGGGGGAGGGTAAATCGCCTCCTTCCGACCGACGCGTCGCTCTCGGTGGGAGAGGAAGGCGTGGGGCTGGGCAGAGCGCGGAGGTGGCCTTGCCCGGGCCTCTCGGGCNGGGGGTGCGGCGTGGGGGAGGGTAAATCGCCTCCTTCCGACCGACGCGTCGCTCTCGGTGGGAGAGGAAGGCGTGGGGCTGGGCAGAGCGCGGAGGTGGCCTTGCCCGGGCCTCTCGGGCACCCAGCCTGCTGAAACGAGGCCTGGGAGCGCGTCTCCGGCAAGCCCTCTGAGGTCCCACCGCGCCGAGCGCCCTCGGTTCTTTCCACACCGGCTCTGCGGCTTCTGCAGCGAGGCCCGGGGACCGATGACTCACCCTGCCGGCTAATTACAGCGTTAAATAACTTCGCGCTGGATCCCGGGGAAGCGGGCGGCGTGGCAGCTAGGGAACGCGGTGCGGGAGGAGGGGCCGGGGGGATGCAGGGGTGCTTTGAGAACACCCCCGTTCCTGCCGCCACCCGGCAAGCTCTGGCCCATGGAGGCTCCCCCAGCGCTCACAGCGTCGGGCTCTTTCCTGCACAGTGTCCGGTGGTGCCCGGTGAGCAGGGGCACCAGCCCCCAGAGGGCCCTCGCGTCTGGAGGAAGCCTCACCCACATTCGCCAGGCAGCCCGCGCAAGGGGACCCTCGCCCACGTTTCACGGAAACCATCTGCCCAGTGAATATATGTGAAGGCCTTTCGTGCGTCTCTCTGGACATTTGCGTGGGACGGACGTGAACGGCGGTGGCTGTGCGGAGAAGGAGCAGGTTTCGCTGTATTTTTAGCAGGAGTACAGATTTTAGAGCATCAGCTGAACCTCCTCATGCATGCATGACGACTTGCCAGAAAAGTAGCGATAGTGAGCCTTCTTTCACATTTATGCGGTATAGGTTTTAAAGGACAGTGTGTAAATCAGCTTGTATAATAATCACGGCACCCACGCGTGTGAGCGGAGTTGCCATGAGCTGACTTCCAATGATTATTTCTGTTTCCAGGGAGACGAGGTTTGCAGCCACCTCCGTGGAGGATGGAGCAGCAGCTCCATTCTCTACGCTGTGCTGCGGCAGCCAGATTGATGCGGCTTTGAGGGAGGAGGAAGTGAGCTGCCTGCCTGGGCTGGTCCTGAGCCCGGCCTGGATGGAGGCCTGAGTCGGCCTGGGCGTGCTAAGGGTGGCCTGCAGCAGCCTCTCAAGTCCGAGGACCCAGGCAGGCTCGTGGTTTAGGATTTCTCCGGGATCTGGCCTCCTCTCTCCTCCAGAGCCTGTGTCTGCCAGCCCTTCACTCGACCCCTGGCCACTGCTCTGTCCCTTAAATGAGTGGTGCCTCTTAGCAAAGCAAGCCCTCGGCATATGCTGTTCCCGTTTCTGCCTTATGTCCCCCAAGCCACATCCTCACCCAGCTTCTGCTGTCCCCTTTCTTAGACCTTAGCTTCAGCTCCCTTAATTGCCCTAACTTCTGTTGGGTGCTCACTGTCCTTTGAACAGTGGAAAAGAGTGTTCCCAAAGACTCCTGTTTAGTCCTGGCAATGAACCCTGAGACAGGTGGCCCTGCTATCCTCACAGAGGTTTTCCACCCAAACCCAGACTCTGCCCACCTCTCTGGACCCCTCCTCCCTGCACCCCTCATCCCTGTACCCCTCCTCATTGGCCCCCACCTCCCTGCACCCCTCCTTCCTGCACCCCTGCCTCCCTGCACCCCGCTGCCTCCCTGCCCCTCAGCTCCTGGCCAAAGTTCCCCCATAACAGGCAGGATCTCCCAGTGGTCTAAATGTCTGTCTTCCCGACCATTCTGGGGGCTCCGTGCAAGCAGGGTCCATGTCCAGTTATCCCCACCCCCTCCTCATCAGGACCCCCCATCAGGCCCCGTCCTGGCCATGTGGAATGGACAGGTGAGCAGATGAATGAATGTGTGAACTGATGCCAACCTGGGGTTGCTCTGTCCTGTGAAGCATCTAATGTCAGTCCAGTTTTGCTCACAAGGAAAACAGGGCCAGGTGACACAGACCAGGTCTGCAGGACGGCGAGGACCCACCTCCCTGCTGCAGTGAGGGAGGGCACTGTGGCCAGGAGCCAGAAGCAGAACGTGTGGAGCCCTGCAGGCAGAGTGGCCAGCAGGTGTACTGCCATGAAG
Source organism: Raphicerus campestris (assembly GCA_006410735.1). Lineage (NCBI taxonomy): Eukaryota > Metazoa > Chordata > Mammalia > Artiodactyla > Bovidae > Raphicerus > Raphicerus campestris. Next base: position 263,288 of record SJYW01052899.1, on the reverse strand, counting down.
GGCCTTGAGCTGTGCAAGTTTGGACTTCATCCTGAGGGCGAGGAGACCTTAGAAGGCCCGGCACTGTGGGGTGTTCTAGACGCACTGCCATGAGAAGACTGGCCTGGGGGCTGGAAGCATGCAGGGGTCAGGGCAGGTGGAGGGTCCTGCCCCATCACAGAGCTCATGGAACACACTCTCAGGCTCCCGCCCCACCACCTGGCATATGGCCGGCCAGCCGTCTCTTTTTTGGCTGCTCTGCTGGAACGCAGACAATGGTCAGCTACCTTGATGAGTGTGTCTGTCTCCCCTCTGTGTCTGCAGGAGGAAGGGGCAGCAGCCTACAGTCCCTGCCACACGAACAGGGACACATCTCCCAGGGACCCTGTAGCTGCACCACTCTCACCTCCGCAACCCATGCGTAGTTCGCAGTTAGCTCCACTGCTTTCTTTCAGCGGCCATGCTGGGTCTTTTTGCTGCTTGTGGGCTTTCTCCAGTTGCGGCAAGCGGGGCCTGCTCTCTAGGTGTGCTATTTGGGGCTCACGGCCGTGGTTTTGGCGTGCAGAGCACGGGCCCTAGGGCTCCCGGGCCTCAGCAGTTGCAGCTCAGGCTGGGTAGTTGTGGCTCATGGGCTGTGTTGTCCCGAGGCGGGTAGGATCGTCTCAGACCAGGACTCGAACCCAGGTCCCCGCACTGGCAGGTGGATCCTTTACCACGGAGCCACCAGAGAGGCCCTCCCCTGCTTTCTGGCAGAGTCCTTGCCCCCAGCCCCCAACAGGCTCCCCTGTGAAGCTTGTGCCCCACCTCAGCCCCTGGCACAGCGGGGTCCAGGGGGTGACTTGAGGGCCGTGGTGAACTCTGAGGCAGGGAGCTCATGCTGGAAAGCAGCAGCGCCCTCGTGAGAAATGACTCTACGTGGGGAGAGGTTGGTGGCAAGGAGTGATTCTGAGAATCACAAAGCCTACCACATGCCAAGCGAGCTCACAGGGACCCTTGTGGCGCCCCTGGTGGGTGCATCATGGTCACACCCCAAGGCAGAGCCAGAGAGGACAGCGTTTTCAAAACGGCATGTNGGCAGAGTGGCCAGCAGGTGTACTGCCATGAAGGGCCTTGAGCTGTGCAAGTTTGGACTTCATCCTGAGGGCGAGGAGACCTTAGAAGGCCCGGCACTGTGGGGTGTTCTAGACGCACTGCCATGAGAAGACTGGCCTGGGGGCTGGAAGCATGCAGGGGTCAGGGCAGGTGGAGGGTCCTGCCCCATCACAGAGCTCATGGAACACACTCTCAGGCTCCCGCCCCACCACCTGGCATATGGCCGGCCAGCCATCTCTTTTTTGGCTGCTCTGCTGGAACGCAGACAATGGTCAGCTACCTTGATGAGTGTGTCTGTCTCCCCTCTGTGTCTGCAGGAGGAAGGGGCAGCAGCCTACAGTCCCTGCCACACGAACAGGGACACATCTCCCAGGGACCCTGTAGCTGCACCACTCTCACCTCCGCAACCCATGCGTAGTTCGCAGTTAGCTCCACTGCTTTCTTTCAGCGGCCATGCTGGGTCTTTTTGCTGCTTGTGGGCTTTCTCCAGTTGCGGCAAGCGGGGCCTGCTCTCTAGGTGTGCTATTTGGGGCTCACGGCCGTGGTTTTGGCGTGCAGAGCACGGGCCCTAGGGCTCCCGGGCCTCAGCAGTTGCAGCTCAGGCTGGGTAGTTGTGGCTCATGGGCTGTGTTGTCCCGAGGCGGGTAGGATCGTCTCAGACCAGGACTCGAACCCAGGTCCCCACACTGGCAGGTGGATCCTTTACCACGGAGCCACCAGAGAGGCCCTCCCCTGCTTTCTGGCAGAGTCCTTGCCCCCAGCCCCCAACAGGCTCCCCTGTGAAGCTTGTGCCCCACCTCAGCCCCTGGCACAGCGGGGTCCAGGGGGTGACTTGAGGGCCGTGGTGAACTCTGAGGCAGGGAGCTCATGCTGGAAAGCAGCAGCGCCCTCGTGAGAAATGAGTCTACGTGGGGAGAGGTTGGTGGCAAGGAGTGATTCTGAGAATCACAAAGCCTACCACATGCCAAGCGAGCTCACAGGGACCCTTGTGGCGCCCCTGGTGGGTGCATCACGGTCACACCCCAAGGCAGAGCCAGAGAGGACAGCGTTTCAAAACGGCATGTTTTTATGGCAGTAAGCACATGTCAAGTGAACAGTGTTTGTCCTAGTAACATTAAATTTCATTTTAATATTTACACATGTATTAGCATTTAAAAGCCAGTTTCCTGCAGTGTTTACTTCAGTTAATTTGGCTGAATTCTAATTATTTTTTCTAATTTGTTTTTCACCTTACCTTCCACTATTTCATCCTTTGCCTTTTAACTGGTGAAGCGCTCAAATTTTTCTTTCTTTATTAATTCTAAGCCCCTCTCTTTAGGGAATGATCAGCATAGATCTTCCTGTGTAAGGGCAGCCACCTCTGCACAGGTGATGGTTAATCTGAAGAAAGTCTCACAAAATCAGAGCCTGTGAATTCTTGGAGACACAGAATGTACCTTATTATTTTATAAGTTTTTGTCTTATAAAACATAATAGAGCCACAGAAAAACCCATAAAACATGCTTGTAACAGTTTAATGACATAAATGGGCATCTGTGTCCTCGTCACCAAATCAGGAAGCAGAGCACTGCAGACTCGAGGATGCGGCGCACCTCCCCCTCCCGAGGCCACCTCATGCGAAGAGTTGACTCTGGAAAAGATTCTGATGCTGGGAGAGATTGGGGGCAGGAGGAGAAGGGGAGGACTGAGGATGAGATGGCTGGATGGCATCACTGACCTGATGGACATGAATCTGAGTGAACTCCGGGAGTTGGTGATGGACAGGGAGGCCTGGCGTGCTACAGTTCATGGGGTCGCAAAGAGTCGGACACGACTGAGCGACTGAACTGAACTGAATATAATATATATGCTCAGCTTTTTGTGCTCATTTTTATTGAGATACAATTTATGTGCAATAACAATCACTGATTTTAAGTGTTTGACTCAATGACTTTAGCAACTGTACACATTGGTATGAGTGTCCACCACAGCACGACACAGGAATAGTCCAAACACCCCCCAAAGTTCCCCTTTTCAGCAATGCTCTGCTCCACTCAAGGGCCTACAGAACTGCTCATCTGCTTTCTCTTGCTATAGTTTCGTATAAAATTTCAGATACTTGCAGTCATAAAGTGTATTGTCTTTCATGTTTGGTTTCTTTCACTTGACGATGCTTTGTTTTTATTGTTGAGAAGAATTCCACCAAAATGTGTTTATAATTCATAAACTGACGGACTTCAGTCTGCCCACGTGGCGTTATTGTGAATTAACGTCCATGCACAAGGCTTTTGTGAGGGTCTGTCTTAATCTTTCTTGGAGTGGAGTTTCTAGGTTTCGTCTTAAGTTTATATTAATTTTATCAGAAGCTGACCAGTTGTTTTCCATGGTAGCTGTACCATCCTGCATTCCCCTGCGCCGTGTATGAAAGTTCCCCACACGCCATCCCTTCCCCAAACCTTGGTGTTACCAGCAGTCTTAGTAATGTTGACCATAAGATTTTGATTGGAATCGTATTGAACCCATAGATTAATTTGAGCATAACTGATATGTTAGCAATATTGAATCTTCTGCTCCATGAATTCAGTTTATCTCTACATTTACTTAGATCTTCATTAATTTCTCTCAATATTTTACAGTTTTCAGTATAAAGGACTTGCACATGTTTTGTTAACTTTACCTTTAAGTATTTTATATATTTAATCCTTCTTTAATTATTACTTTAAATAATCTTTTGTTGTCCAATTGTTTGTTACAAGGATATGGAGATATATTTGACTTTAAGTTGCCTTTTAAACCTGCAACCTTGCTAAACTGACTTATACTAGCAGCTATTTTATAGATTTCTTAACATTTTCTATATAAACAATCATATCACAGGTAAGTAGAAACAGTTTTAATGCTTCCTTCCCCACCTGCATGCCTTTTATTTCTATTTCTTACTTTATTGTATGGGCTAGACCCTATTTGCTATGCATAGTAGCACATAGAAGTTACAGGAGTAGGAATCCTGGCCTTATTCCTGTTTTTTTAGCTGTCTCACGGCATGTGGGATCCTGTTCTCTAACCAGTGGCAGCTTGGNGGATCCTTTACCACGGAGCCACCAGAGAGGCCCTCCCCTGCTTTCTGGCAGAGTCCTTGCCCCCAGCCCCCAACAGGCTCCCCTGTGAAGCTTGTGCCCCACCTCAGCCCCTGGCACAGCGGGGTCCAGGGGGTGACTTGAGGGCCGTGGTGAACTCTGAGGCAGGGAGCTCATGCTGGAAAGCAGCAGCGCCCTCGTGAGAAATGACTCTACGTGGGGAGAGGTTGGTGGCAAGGAGTGATTCTGAGAATCACAAAGCCTACCACATGCCAAGCGAGCTCACAGGGACCCTTGTGGCGCCCCTGGTGGGTGCATCATGGTCACACCCCAAGGCAGAGCCAGAGAGGACAGCGTTTTCAAAACGGCATGTTTTTATGGCAGTAAGCACATGTCAAGTGAACAGTGTTTGTCCTAGTAACATTAAATTTCATTTTAATATTTACACATGTATTAGCATTTAAAAGCCAGTTTCCTGCAGTGTTTACTTCAGTTAATTTGGCTGAATTCTAATTATTTTTTCTAATTTGTTTTTCACCTTACCTTCCACTATTTCATCCTTTGCCTTTTAACTGGTGAAGCGCTCAAATTTTTCTTTCTTTATTAATTCTAAGCCCCTCTCTTTAGGGAATGATCAGCATAGATCTTCCTGTGTAAGGGCAGCCACCTCTGCACAGGTGATGGTTAATCTGAAGAAAGTCTCACAAAATCAGAGCCTGTGAATTCTTGGAGACACAGAATGTACCTTATTATTTTATAAGTTTTTGTCTTATAAAACATAATAGAGCCACAGAAAAACCCATAAAACATGCTTGTAACAGTTTAATGACATAAATGGGCATCTGTGTCCTCGTCACCAAATCAGGAAGCAGAGCACTGCAGACTCGAGGATGCGGCGCACCTCCCCCTCCCGAGGCCACCTCATGCGAAGAGTTGACTCTGGAAAAGACTCTGATGCTGGGAGAGATTGGGGGCAGGAGGAGAAGGGGAGGACTGAGGATGAGATGGCTGGATGGCATCACTGACCTGATGGACATGAATCTGAGTGAACTCCGGGAGTTGGTGATGGACAGGGAGGCCTGGCGTGCTACAGTTCATGGGGTCGCAAAGAGTCGGACACGACTGAGCGACTGAACTGAACTGAATATAATATATATGCTCAGCTTTTTGTGCTCATTTTTATTGAGATACAATTTATGTGCAATAACAATCACTGATTTTAAGTGTTTGACTCAATGACTTTAGCAACTGTACACATTGGTATGAGTGTCCACCACAGCACGACACAGGAATAGTCCAAACACCCCCCAAAGTTCCCCTTTTCAGCAATGCTCTGCTCCACTCAAGGGCCTACAGAACTGCTCATCTGCTTTCTCTTGCTATAGTTTCGTATAAAATTTCAGATACTTGCAGTCATAAAGTGTATTGTCTTTCATGTTTGGTTTCTTTCACTTGACGATGCTTTGTTTTTATTGTTGAGAAGAATTCCACCAAAATGTGTTTATAATTCATAAACTGACGGACTTCAGTCTGCCCACGTGGCGTTATTGTGAATTAACGTCCATGCACAAGGCTTTTGTGAGGGTCTGTCTTAATCTTTCTTGGAGTGGAGTTTCTAGGTTTCGTCTTAAGTTTATATTAATTTTATCAGAAGCTGACCAGTTGTTTTCCATGGTAGCTGTACCATCCTGCATTCCCCTGCGCCGTGTATGAAAGTTCCCCACACGCCATCCCTTCCCCAAACCTTGGTGTTACCAGCAGTCTTAGTAATGTTGACCATAAGATTTTGATTGGAATCGCATTGAACCCATAGATTAATTTGAGCATAACTGATATGTTAGCAATATTGAATCTTCTGCTCCATGAATTCAGTTTATCTCTACATTTACTTAGATCTTCATTAATTTCTCTCAATATTTTACAGTTTTCAGTATAAAGGACTTGCACATGTTTTGTTAACTTTACCTTTAAGTATTTTATATATTTAATCCTTCTTTAATTATTACTTTAAATAATCTTTTGTTGTCCAATTGTTTGTTACAAGGATATGGAGATATATTTGACTTTAAGTTGCCTTTTAAACCTGCAACCTTGCTAAACTGACTTATACTAGCAGCTATTTTATAGATTTCTTAACATTTTCTATATAAACAATCATATCACAGGTAAGTAGAAACAGTTTTAATGCTTCCTTCCCCACCTGCATGCCTTTTATTTCTATTTCTTACTTTATTGTATGGGCTAGACCCTATTTGCTATGCATAGTAGCACATAGAAGTTACAGGAGTAGGAATCCTGGCCTTATTCCTGTTTTTTTAGCTGTCTCACGGCATGTGGGATCCTGTTCTCTAACCAGTGGCAGCTTGGGTCCCTAACCACTAGACAGCCGGGGAAGCACCTACTGTTCCTGATTCCAGTGGGAAATCATCTTTATCTTTCATCCTTTCGCATGAGGCATGCTCTAGCTTCTGAGGAGAACATTTCCAGGTTGAAATCGATTTCTAGCTTTCTGAGAGTTTTTTTCTTTTTTAATCACAAACAAGTGACGCGTTTTCTCGCTTTCTGCTGTTGCTGCTGTTGTGTTTGCTGAGATTATTACATGGTTTTCCCTCTTCAGTCCGTCAGTGTGGTAAATTACATTCACTGTGTTCCTGAGCTAAATTCCACTTGGTTTTTCTCACACGAGTAGCATCTGGTACCTATTATCAGGAATACAAATACTTCTGCTCGCTACACCTTGGTTTAGGCATCACCAGGGAAAACACCAAGTCGTCAAGCACTGGATGGAACAAGCCTCCCCCACACAGGGGCGCCGCCGCGGCGATGGCAGCCAGGCCTGGGCTGGAGCTCCCGAGGCCAGGCCGGCGGGCCCTTCCCAGCAGCTGCGCTGTGGCCCCGAGGGCGCGCACTCCACGTGTGCCGCAGCAGCAGGACCCTGCCTCCCCCCAGCGTGGAAAAGATACCGGGTTGGTCAGGGGCCCATGGCACACACTGTTAGGCAGAAAAACGGAACATGCTGGGAGCCTGAAAGAGGGAGAAATATTCAAGCGATGAGCAAAGTGCCATCTGAAGCTCTTTCCTTCTTGGTGAAGAGATGCTCCTGAGGCCCACTCTCATGCCGCCAAGGCAGAGGTTAAAAGGCTGCCTTTCTCAGCAGTCATGATGGTCCCGTCCTTTTCACACTGGGCTCTCGTGACTTGCTATTATTTTGTTGAAGACTTTTGTGGCTGGGCTAATAAGGGATATTATTTTTAGCTTCCTTGTAATATTTTGTCCTGTCTAGTGGCAAAGTGATGCCAGCTTCACTAAATGAGCTGGGACGGCCCCCTCACCTTCTCTGTTCTGAAGAGTCTGTGAGAACTGGTATAGCTCCCCTCAGTGTCTGGTAGAATTCCCTTGTGAGACCATATCGGGTTAAAGTTTTCTTTCTGGGATAATTTTAACTTTAAGTTGAATTTTTAAAAGTGGTTGCAGGGCTATTCAGGTTATATAATTTTCTTGAATAAACATTAGTAATTTGTGTCTTCTGACTATTACAATAAAATTTTCAGATTTGTTGGCATAGAGTTGTCCACAACGTTCCCTTAAAAGTTGTGATTTTTATTGTATATAAAATATATCTCAATAAAGCTGAAAGAATAAAAGGGTTAAAATTCTTTGTTTTTATGTCTGTAGGATCTGTAGTGGAATTTGCTCTTTCGTTCCTAATATTGAGAATCTGCATTTCTTTTCTGGGCAGTTATCAGACTGCAGTCGATCTTTTATTGCAGATACTTAAATCTCCCCGCAAGCTCTTAAACATCATCAGACACCACTTCACGTCTCTTAACACAGAGCAGACCAGGCATTCACTACTAGAGCCAAGTAAGAAGTGTTCAGCTTCAAGCTTCTGACCGCATCACACGGTGACCACAGCCTGGCTCATTTTCTCGTGTTTCCCAACTGCGCATCTCACACTTTTTTTTTCCAACTGCGCATCTCACACTTCTTGTCCTCTCACGTTCTAAGTGCAGGAAGTTGAGAGAGACAAACTCCAGTGAAAACACATCAATCTCAATTCAACTCAGTTAAAAAAAAAAGCAAAGTTAAATTATTTGTTTTGAAGAAACAAAGGGAAAGGAAGGCATGGGGTTAAAAGTCAAAACTGTGGGGGCTTCCCTGGTGGTCCGGTGGTTAGGACTCTGGGCTTGCAATGCAGGGGACCCAGGTTCAATCCCTGATCAGGGAAGTAAGATCCCACATGCCGCACAGCGTGGCCAATAAATAAATAAATTTAAATAAAAAAAAAAAAAAAAAGTCAAAACTGTGACAAAGACCAGATGCTATACCTGGCATGTAGTAGTTCTGGAAACTATCTGTTATACGATATTTTAAAATAAAGTGGCTTTTGTGGATTTTTTTCTCTTTTGGTATTGTAAACATATGCTGTCTAATAGTACCTGAATCTAACACCATTTTTTTTTTGCAAACAAAACAAAATGGAAAGCCTTTAAGACAAACAAACTCCTAAAGAAAAAAGAAAATCATTTGTTATAAAACTGCGAGGGCACCCAAGCAAGACCCACTTGAACATGAACTTGAGGGCGTTTGTCTGCTCTTCCTCAGAGTTACACTGAGTTTCGATGCAACCGGAGCACCACTGCCTCCTATGTCTTCAGTTTTGCCTTTCTCCACATCCGTCCTGCAGGTGAACTCAGCAGAACTCATTAGTAACTGAGATCCAAGTCAAGTCAGTTCAGGCAAATAGGCAGGGACTTGGTCATGGGACCATTTGCGTCATTTTATCTATTAAACTCTTGGCAAGGAACAGCAGTGTATTTTGGATTTGCTTGAAAGCCCAGTATCAAGAAGGCTGTCACAAGAGCCTCATTGTCATTGCGAAGTACAGGGACAGGAGACACACCCAAAGGGATGAGAAGCCTGGAGCAGAGGGTGAGCGAGGGTGGCAGCTCTCTGCACTGTTTTCCTAGGCACCCTCCTCGTGGGGAGGGGAGGAAGGCAGAAGAAAAGAAACGCTTTGTTTTGGGCTGATGGAAGCAGCTCAGCCTTACTCTCTTAAGTAAGGTGCCCATCTGTCTCTGGGCTCCTACAAAATTTAACCAAAGAAAGAATTCCTATATCTTTCAAGGACATAAGAGAAAACTTCTCTGAGACTGGAGAGCAGGCTTGAGCTCTGCACCAAGAAAACCCCTCACACCATCGAAGCCAGCATTTTCTCCAGGGGTCAGGCGGCAGTGTGGTCTTGCTTGCAGTGCTGGACGCATCCTGACCCTCAGATTCTGGGGTTTTACTCCGTTTTCAGCCTCCCCACCATGGCTCCATTCCTTCATTCTTCTGCTTCCGTTCTCACTGTCCTTCCCGTTCTGCTCACTCTGGTCCTGCTTTAGGATCGCTCAGCACGGGGAATAACTGACCTTAGATTTGTCTGTCAGACTCCAGATATGAATGGTTTCCAAAGGGAACAAGTCAACACCTCCGAAATTTCAGACCCATCTTATTGGCCAGGGCGTGGAGCAGCAACGCTGTCTGGCCCCAAGCAGCGTTAGTCTCATTCCATTCCACAGGAGCACTGGGCAGCCAACCCAGTCTGAAGGTACTGATTGTACCAAACTGTCCACTATGCCAAATGTGGAAGGTTGCATTAAAGACATTAGTTTTCTTCAGCTTGTCCAGCTGCATCTGGGCATAACACATCTAGTTTTCTACACTCTTCAGCTCATGATCCAGTTCTAGCTGTTGTCTTCTAAATTCACTGTATTCACTTTGATGCTGAGCTTCCTCCTGATCCAATCTCTCAGCCTCAGCCTGGACCCTCTCGAGACTTTCTGCCACTATCTTCCGGTTTTTTCTCCCACGTCTTCCAGCTCTTGGATCAGCCCCTCCTCCTCTAATGCCAGCTCCTTTAGCTCCAACCCAAGCTGTTTGCCGCTGTCTTCGTTCATTTGCTCTAAGATCCCCGAACGGCGTCTGTAGCTCTGATACTCATTTTCAGCGACGTTGAGCTGAGTGTCCAGCTGGTCTAAGAGAGTGTCTGTGCGTTCCTCACACAGAGGGTGATCCACATCTGTCTGGCCTGACATAATGTCAAAAAGGGCCCCAGTGACCTTTAGTCTTGAGCTGAGGTTCTCCATGGTGCCGCCATCGGATGCCTCCCCAATCAGGTGGAAGCTTTTGGCACTTTCTGTGGACATCATCCTGGCTGGGGGGATGAATCTGCGAGAGACACCGTCCTGGCGAGTTTCAATAAATGGCTCTTCTCTTGAGTTAGCCTCTTCCTCCTGGGTCTCTCCTGGTTTCAGCTGGGCTGTGCCAAGTAATGGAGCTGTGCGCGCCTGGATGGTGACACGGTCCAGGATCCTGAAGCTAATGCCCAGTTTCAGAGGCTGGCTGCAGCACTGACACACGGTCACCGGCACGGTGCTCCACCCCTCAGGACCCGGAGCCCTCCACCCTGATCCAGTCGGCTGCGGGGATGCCCCGGCCTCGGGTCTGTCTGCAGGCGGGACTTCCAAGACTGCCATTGCCCAGTCTTCAGTGCATTCTTTTCCTTGATCAGTTTGGCTAGAGGTTTGTCAGTTTTNGTCAGACTCCAGATATGAATGGTTTCCAAAGGGAACAAGTCAACACCTCCGAAATTTCAGACCCATCTTATTGGCCAGGGCGTGGAGCAGCAACGCTGTCTGGCCCCAAGCAGCGTTAGTCTCATTCCATTCCACAGGAGCACTGGGCAGCCAACCCAGTCTGAAGGTACTGATTGTACCAAACTGTCCACTATGCCAAATGTGGAAGGTTGCATTAAAGACATTAGTTTTCTTCAGCTTGTCCAGCTGCATCTGGGCATAACACATCTAGTTTTCTACACTCTTCAGCTCATGATCCAGTTCTAGCTGTTGTCTTCTAAATTCACTGTATTCACTTTGATGCTGAGCTTCCTCCTGATCCAATCTCTCAGCCTCAGCCTGGACCCTCTCGAGACTTTCTGCCACTATCTTCCGGTTTTTTCTCCCACGTCTTCCAGCTCTTGGATCAGCCCCTCCTCCTCTAATGCCAGCTCCTTTAGCTCCAACCCAAGCTGTTTGCCGCCGTCTTCGTTCATTTGCTCTAAGATCCCCGAACGGCGTCTGTAGCTCTGACACTCATTTTCAGCGACGTTGAGCTGAGTGTCCAGCTAGTCTAAGAGAGTGTCTGTGCGTTCCTCACACAGAGGGTGATCCACATCTGTCTGGCCTGACATAATGTCAAAAAGGGCCCCAGTGACCTTTAGTCTTGAGCTGAGGTTCTCCATGGTGCCGCCATCGGATGCCTCCCCAATCAGGTGGAAGCTTTTGGCACTTTCTGTGGACATCATCCTGGCTGGGGGGATGAATCTGCGAGAGACACCGTCCTGGCGAGTTTCAATAAATGGCTCTTCTCTTGAGTTAGCCTCTTCCTCCTGGGTCTCTCCTGGTTTCAGCTGGGCTGTGCCAAGTAATGGAGCTGTGCGCGCCTGGATGGTGACACGGTCCAGGATCCTGAAGCTAATGCCCAGTTTCAGAGGCTGGCTGCAGCACTGACACACGGTCACCGGCACGGTGCTCCACCCCTCAGGACCCGGAGCCCTCCACCCTGATCCAGTCGGCTGCGGGGATGCCCCGGCCTCGGGTCTGTCTGCAGGCGGGACTTCCAAGACTGCCATTGCCCAGTCTTCAGTGCATTCTTTTCCTTGATCAGTTTGGCTAGAGGTTTGTCAGTTTTTGGTCATTTCCAGAAACTACATCCTAATTTATGTTCTTTATTTTCGGTTTTATATTTCATTGATTCTGCTCTTTCATTTTCCCCTCTTTTTTCTGCTTACTTTGGCTTTAGTTTGCTCTTTCTTTTCTAGTTCTGATTTATGACCTTTCTTATTTTCTTACTGGAGAAGGCAATGGCACCCCACTCCCGTACTCTTGCCTGGAGAATCCCATGGACAGAGGAGCCTGGTGGGCTGCAGTCCATGGGGTCTCAAAGAGTTGGACGTGACTGAGCGACTTCACTTTCACTTTTCACTTTCATGCATTGGAGAAGGAAATGGCAGCCCACTCCAGTGTTCTTGCCTGGAGAATCCCAAGGGCAGGGGAGCCCTTATACAATCTTTTAGTGCATTGATTTCCCTTTAAACATTGCTAAGTGGCTTACATCAACAATGAGTGAATTGATTCCCTTAATTTGAACTTGAATTCATTTTTAAAAATTCTTTTTTTTTCATATGCCCCCATAACTTTTTAAGGTGCTACCTGATGGAAGACACTAGAAGATAGTACTCAAACTGGGAGACAGGAGCTGAGGGAGCAGATGGGTGGTGGGTGGGTAGATAGGCAGATAAATAGGACATGTGGCTAAGATAAAATACAAGAGGGACTTGGACCAATGGTGATAACGTGTCATGAACTGGGGAACAAGATTAGCCCAACTCTGATCTGTGGTTTAAAAAGAAGCTAACTCCCTGTGCTGTGCTGCAGTAATAAGCAGATTCAGAAGAGCGTGGCTTGAACAGCAGTCACAGTACCCCTCACTCATGTCACAGTCGCAGGTCTGTCTTCGTCATTCCAGGGCCCAAATAGCCCCTTTGGGGATGTGATGTGTTCAGCAAAGAGGGATAAAAGGCAGTGGAGCCCCGTGGCTGTTTAGAAGGGCCTTTCTTGCTTCCTCCTGAGACAGGCAGGGACCTGAGCCCCTTTGCTGCCGTACTTGGACCTCACACATCTCTCCTTCAGCAACAAAACACGAAAAACAAGACATGGGACCAAAACAGCAGCGCAGCTGCTCACCTGGGCCGAATTCTGAGCAGTCAGCTCAGCCGCTCGGTCGTGTCCGACTCTTGGTGACCCCATGAGTCGCAGCACGCCAGGCCTCCCTGTCCATCACCAATGCCCAGATTTTACCCAAACTCATGTCCATTGAGTCGGTGATGCCATACAGCCATCTCATCCTCGGTCGTCCCCTTCTCCTCCTGCCCCCAATCCCTCCCAGCATCAGGGCCTTTTCCAATGAGTCAACTCTTTGCATGAGGTNCAGCCATCTCATCCTCGGTCGTCCCCTTCTCCTCCTGCCCCCAATCCCTCCCAGCATCAGGGCCTTTTCCAATGAGTCAACTCTTTGCATGAGGTGGTCAAAGTACTGGAGTTTCAGCTTCAGCATCAGTCCTTCCAAATTCTGAACAAAAGTTACCAAAAGACCAAAAAAAAATTTTTAATCCAACTGCCACTTCTAAAGGGCCAGAAGCAAAATTGGGCCAGGAGCAGGCGCAGAGCACACGGGCCCACACTCAGCACCCCAAGGGCAGACCGCCTCATCCCCGCCGGCCCAGCCCCGGACACACCCCTACTCTCAGCCCACACAAGGAGCAGGCTTACCAGGAACTTTCCCCAGGGAGAAAGTGAGCCAAATCGTGAGTTTCAGTTGCTCGGTCGTGTCTGACTCTTTGCGTCCCCATGGACTGCAGCATGCCAGGCTTCCCTGTCCATCACCAACCCCCAGAGCTTGCTCAAACTCATGTCCATTGAGTCGGTGATGCCATCCGACCATCTCATCCTCTGTCGTCCCCTTCTCCTCCTGCCTTCAATCTTTCCCACCATCAGGGTCTTTCCCAATGAGTCAGTTCTTCACATCAAGTGGCCAAAGTAGTAGAGCTTCAGCTTCAGCATCAGTCCTTCCAATGAATATTCAGGACTGACTTCCTTTAGGATGGACTGGTTGGATCTCCTTNAGAAGACTCTTGAGAGTCCCTTGGACTGCAAGGAGATCCAACCAGTCCATCCTAAAGGAAATCAGTCCTGAATATTCATTGGAAGGACTGATGTTGAAGCTGAAACTCCAATACTTTGGCCACCTGATGCGAAGAGCTGACTCATTTGAAAAGATCCTGATGCTGGGAAAGATTGAGGGTGGGAGGAGAAGCGGATGACAGATGATGAGATGGTTGGATGGCATTGCTGACTTGATGGACATGAGTTTGAGTGAACTCCAAGAGTTGTTGATGGACAGAAAGGCCTGGCGTGCTGCAGCCCATGGGGTCGCAAAGAATCAGACACGACTGAGCAACTGAACTGAATTGAACTGAATCCAGTAGAGCTCATCTTAACTGGGTTACATCTGCAAAGACTGTAGGGGGCTTCGCTGATGACTCAGACAGTAAAGAATTTGCTGCCAATGCAAGAGACCCAGGTTCAGTCCCTAGGTCGGGAAGATCTCCTGGAGGAGGAAATGGCAATACACTCCAGTATTCTTGCCTGGAGAATTCTATGGACAGAGGAGCCTGGCAGGCCACAGTTCATGGGGTCACAAAGAGTCAGACACAACTGAGCAATTACCACTGTGAAGACTATTTCCAAATAGATTCCCTTTCACAGATTCCAGGCTAAAAAAACAAAAGGCAGAAGTTGATCCACCAGGGCCTTCTTTACAATTTTAAAAAAGAACAAGCCCCGTGGTGCCAGGGGGATGCCTGCCCTACTTCTCTGCCCCTGAAGCTCTCCTGTGACCCCTCAACCCGCCCCATGGAGGCGGAATGCCACTTGGTTGCAGTCATAGCCACAGGTCCTTTTCTGATTGAGTTAAGCGAAGCTATTAAAATTTTGTAAGCTTGAAGGATTATATCTCTTCTGCCCTCTGCCCCTGGATCCATGTAGGTAATGGCCTGGGTGAGTGTGGGCTGCTCCCAGCTCTGGCCAGG
>SJYW01052899.1:221430-232288 GCA_006410735.1 Raphicerus campestris | reverse complement strand
ATTACTCAGGAGGCAGGTCAGGTGGTCTGGTATTCCCGTCTCTTGAAGAATTTTCCACAGTTTGTTGTGATACATTTTGAATATTTCTTATTGAGCTCTCCGAGTTCACTAATTGTCTTCTTCTACATCCAAAGACCTATAAAATGTGGCCAATTAAGTTTTAATTTCAGAATTTTAATTTACAGTTTTAGGAAATTTACTTGATTTTGTTTTTATAAATTCCATTTCTCTATTTAAAGTCTGTCTCTTATACACATCTGGTGGGAGGGCCTGCCACAGGCAGTAGGCCCTGAGCGATTACCCCACAGCCCCCAGCCCAGGGGGTCTGATGTTCCCAGGAAGCAGGCGGTCTGGGCCCCACGGGGAGGGAGGGCAGGCGTGGGTGGGTCAGCTGGTGTGGTAATCATCACTAAGACAGGCTTTGCTGATGACAGTGTTTGTTGGAGGGCCCTGTGTGCAGGGGCGGGTGCCGCTCTCGGACAGGCGGCTGGACACCATGAGCCTCAGTGAGGGGCAGGTGCACAGGTTCCTGGACCAGAACCCCGGCTTCGCAGACCAGTACTTTGGGAGGAAGCTGAGCCCGGAGGATGTGGCCAGTGCCTGTGAGGATGGGTGCCCCGAGGGCTGCACCAGCTTCCGCGAGCTGTGCCAGGTGGAGGAGAGCGCGGCCCTGTTCGAGCTGGTGCAGGACATGCAGGAGAATGTGAACATGGAGCGCGTGGTCTTCAAGATCCTGCGGCGCCTCTGCTCCATCCTGCGTGCCGATCGCTGCAGCCTCTTCATGTACCGCCAGCGCAACGGCGTGGCCGAGCTCGCCACCCGCCTCTTCAGCGTGCAGCCCGACAGCGTCCTGGAGGACTGCCTGGTGCCTCCTGACTCCGAGATCGTCTTCCCGCTGGACATCGGGGTCGTGGGCCACGTGGCACAGACCAAGAAGATGGTGAACGTCCAGGATGTGATGGAGGTGGGGTCCACAGGCCCCACGGGTGCTCAGGTTTTAGGGCACAGTGTGGGGAGCAGAGCCAGCTCAGAGCTTGCCAGGGGAGGCCTGAGGTGGCAGGGAGGACGCCTGCTGCCCCTTGAGGCACGACTCCCGGGGTGGGGTTCAGGCAGGAAGAGTTCTGGGCAGGGACCGGTGAGGAGGCCCAGAAAGGCAGGGCCACTGGACCCCAGAACCCTGAGCTCACAGCCTCGTCAGATACCACACCGCCTGCCAGGGCAGGCGAGCTTGGAGGTTCAGAAGTTGGTCCAGGTTCCCTGCTGGCCTAGTGGTTAGAACTCTGCGCTTTCTCTGCCGTGGCCTGGGATTCAGTCCCTGGCGGGGGAGGAGATCCAAAAGTGTCTTGGCTAGAAAAAAAAAAAGAAAATAAAGAAGCTGGCCCAGGGCACACAGGGACCGAGGCGGGGGACTGGGGTCGACACCTGCGGGCCGTGTGGGTAGGGGCCCACGGTGGGCACAGGCAGGGCTGGCCGCCTCTTCCGTCCTCCCCAACCCTTGGGAGGGTCACAGGCCTCGCTGGGAGCGGCTCCGCCCCCTCCCTGCTGCGGTGGGTCCGGAGGGAGGCACCCNGGGAGGAGATCCAAAAGTGTCTTGGCTAGAAAAAAAAAAGAAAGTAAAGAAGCTGGCCCAGGGCACACAGGGACCGAGGCGGGGGACTGGGGTCGACGCCTGCGGGCCGTGTGGGTAGGGGCCCACGGTGGGCACAGGCAGGGCTGGCCGCCTCTTCCGTCCTCCCCAGCCCTTGGGAGGGCCACAGGTCTCGCTGGCAGCGGCTCCGCCCCCTCCCTGCTGCGGTGGGTCCGGAGGGAGGCACCCATAGGGACAGGCCGCTGCCACAGCAGCCGCAACCCCTCGTCCCTCGAGACAAATACAGACTTGTGGACAGACCCCCGGGCCCCTGACTCCGGACTGCAATCCTCTTAAACTTATCTCCTCAAACAAGCCTTGGTCCAGCGACCTGAATATGCTAATCTCTGGGATTAGCTTCATCTTCACTTCCTTTTTAGAAAGTGGGTCACCCAAGAATCGGAGGGTCCAGAATGTAAATTACCAGGAAAACATCCTGCAGGAGTTGGGGGGCTGCACCAAGCACGTCCCCAGCCCCTCTCTCCCCCTCCCACCACTTCATCCCGCCCTTCCCCTCTGTGAGCCTCCACCCCACCACCACCCACGATCCAAACCTGTGCTGTTGGTTCTGAGATTCTGGTCCAAGGGGCTGGAGGGGGTGCCACCAAGCCGCTGCTGAGAACCGAGGGCTTGTGGGGAGACAGAGGGCGGAGGTCGAATGCAGGGGAGAGTGGTGGTGGCCGGCAATACCANGGGTGGACGGGGCTCCACGCTGTGGGGACGGGGCTGCGCCAGAGGTTGCGGTGCCTATTTCCTTCCTTCTGTTATCGCGCATCCATAGTCTGGACACGGAGGTATTCTTTATGCTTTAAGCTGTAACCCAGCATGACTAGACTGAGCATGTTGCTCAGCCCATTTTCTCAGTGGCTCCTGTGCCCTCTGCCATGCCCACTGACCCCGTCACTCTGGACGGCTTTTGCTCAGTTGGTGGGCGGCTGGGCGGGCTTTTCCTTTCAGGCTTCTGGGCACCCCTAGTGCTTCCCACGTAACCTCCTTACTCTCATGCACCCTTACTCTCTACAAAATGCTCCTGTCTCCTTTGTATTTTCCTGCCCAGTCCTGGAATTACCCATTCCTCAAGGGGACTGGCTCCTTTTGTTGGAGATAGTCTCAGAAACCACGTCCAGAGCAGCAGGTGTGACCCTGGCGTGGCNTGCACCCTTACTCTCTACAAAATGCTCCTGTCTCCTTTGTATTTTCCTGCCCAGTCCTGGAATTACCCATTCCTCAAGGGGACTGGCTCCTTTTGTTGGAGATAGTCTCAGAAACCACGTCCAGAGCAGCAGGCGTGACCCTGGCGTGGCTTCCAGGCCCTCAGTCGGCGGAGCACAGAGGCGTGGGCGCGAGCGCACCGCTGGGCCGGTTTCTGCGGTCGCCACCTGCGTCTACACCCTTAGGCCCCCACGCCTGCCGACGTCTCCCGTTGCCCCTCGCGTGTCTTTCGGGCCCCTCCCCCGGCGTCCGGCTCTGCTCTTGGCCTGGGCTGTCCAGTCTCCGTGTGCGTGTGCGGGGGCTCACAGCTGTAACCCGGGCCCCGCGGGAGGCAAGCCCATCCCCAGAGCCCGGCGCGCGCGCTCCTCTGCCCTTGCTCTCACAGACCGTCGTTTCCAGAACGCCGAGGGCAGCGCCTCTCCCTGCCCCTTCCTGAGCAGCTCGCTTGCATTCTCTCCTCACAGTCTGCATTCTTTCCTGGAATCCTCCAATCTACTAATTGATTTTTTATTTGCAAACAGTACAGCTCATTCTTTGTGCTGTAGCTTTTTATAGATCTCGACAAGTGCGTCAGGGCCTGTATCTACCCTTACAGTGTCATAAAGAAGCGTTTCTCCACCCTAAAAACCCCCGCCTCCGCCAAAGCCCCGACAAGGTACTGTCACTGCCGTCTGCATAGGGTTGCCTTTTGCTGACTGTCATAGACTTGGAATCATACAGTATGGAGTGTTTCGGGACTGGCTTCTTCCTCTTAATAATATGCATTTAGGGCTCCAGCGTGTCTTCTCACGGCTTGGTAGCCCAGTTCTCTTCGTTGCTGAATAATATACCGAAGCCTGGATTGCACCGCAATTTATTTCTCGACTCACCCATGGAAGGACATCTTGATTGCGTCCAGTTTGGGGCAGTCATGAATAAAACTGCTATAAACATTTGTAGACAGGTTTTTGTGTGGGCATGAGTTCTCAGTTTGATTGAGTAAATACCAAAGAGTGTGGCTGCTGGATAACGTGGTGCATAATTGTGTTTACCTTAGTGAGGCGCTGTCCCACGTGGCTGTCCGGTTTCACGTCCCCGCCGGCAGNTGAGTTCTCAGTTTGATTGAGTAAATACCAAAGAGTGTGGCTGCTGGATAACGTGGTGCATAATTGTGTTTACCTTAGTGAGGCGCTGTCCCACGTGGCTGTCCGGTTTCACGTCCCCGCTGGCAGCGAGCGAAAATCCCCGTCTGCGTCTCTGTCAGCGCTTTAGACTCTGGTCGTTCTTGCTGCTGCTTTAAGTCACAGCTCGAATGGCAAGTGGCTTTGGACATCTTTTCACATGCTTACTTGTCAACTGTATTTCCTACTCTGTGGTGAGGTGTCTCTTCAGATCTTTTGCCCATTTGAAATCAGATTTTTTTTCTTATTGTTTAGTTTCAAGAGTTTTTTGTAACATTGGGTTTTAAGTCCTTTATCAGATATGTATTTTGCAAATATTTTCTCCNGGCAGCGCCTCTCCCTGCCCCTTCCTGAGCAGCTCGCTTGCATTCTCTCCTCACAGTCTGCATTCTTTCCTGGAATCCTCCAATCTACTAATTGATTTTTTATTTGCAAACAGTACAGCTCATTCTTTGTGCTGTAGCTTTTTATAGATCTCGACAAGTGCGTCAGGGCCTGTATCTACCCTTACAGTGTCATAAAGAAGCGTTTCTCCACCCTAAAAACCCCCGCCTCCGCCAAAGCCCCGACAAGCGGTATGTCACTGCCGTCTGCATAGGGTTGCCTCTTGCTGACTGTCATAGACTTGGAATCATACAGTATGGAGTGTTTCGGGACTGGCTTCTTCCTCTTAATAATATGCATTTAGGGCTCCAGCGTGTCTTCTCACGGCTTGGTAGCCCAGTTCTCTTCGTTGCTGAATAATATACCGAAGCCTGGATTGCACCGCAATTTATTTCTCGACTCACCCATGGAAGGACATCTTGATTGCGTCCAGTTTGGGGCAGTCATGAATAAAACTGCTATAAACATTTGTAGACAGGTTTTTGTGTGGGCATGAGTTCTCAGTTTGATTGAGTAAATACCAAAGAGTGTGGCTGCTGGATAACGTGGTGCATAATTGTGTTTACCTTAGTGAGGCGCTGTCCCACGTGGCTGTCCGGTTTCACGTCCCCGCTGGCAGCGAGCGAAAATCCCCGTCTGCGTCTCTGTCAGCGCTTTAGACTCTGGTCGTTCTTGCTGCTGCTTTAAGTCACAGCTCGAATGGCAAGTGGCTTTGGACATCTTTTCACATGCTTACTTGTCAACTGTATTTCCTACTCTTTGGTGAGGTGTCTCTTCAGATCTTTTGCCCATTTGAAATCAGATTTTTTTTCTTATTGTTTAGTTTCAAGAGTTTTTTGTAACATTGGGTTTTAAGTCCTTTATCAGATATGTATTTTGCAAATATTTTCTCCAGTGGTATAGCTCATCTTTTCATTCTCTTACCAGTATATTTTGAAAAAAAGTTTTATATTCTCTGTTTTTAAATTGAAGTAAGTATAGTTGATTTACAATGTTATGTTAATTTCTGCTCTATAACCAAGTGATTCAGTTATATATATGTGCACATTCTTTATCAGATACTCTTTCCCATTATAGCTTATCGTAGGGTATTGACTAGTTCCTTGTGCTATACAGGAAGACCTTGCTGTTTATCTACGCTATATACAGTGACTTACGTCTGCTAACCCCACTCTCCCACTCCACCCCTCTGCAACCCCTTTCCCCTTGGTAATCACTGTCCATGAGTCTGAAAACATAAGTTTTAAATGTCAATAAATTTGTGTAATATAAATGGATATATTAAGTATAATATATTTGATAAAATATTAATATTAAATAAATTAATATAAATATTAAAATATTTATTTGAATATAATGTTAATTATAATATAATTAATTGCATTAATAAACATAATATATTAAATAAATTTACTAGGATGGATTGTAGTTGAGTGTTACATCTTAAAACTCCTCAGCAAACCCAAAGTCATCTAGATTTTGTCCTAGTCACCTTGTAGCAGTTTTATACTTGGCATTTTACACTTAGGTCTACGAGTTAATCTCAAGAAAGGCGTAAGGTTTGTGTCTACACACAGTTTTTTGCGTATGACACCCAGTGGTTCCAGCAACAGCCGGTGGGAAGACCAGCCTTTCCCACTGGTCTCTGTCTCTGTGTCAGGCTGCCGTTGGCTGATTCGCGTGCGTCCATTTCTGTGCTTTCTCTTCCATTCCCTTGATCTATGTCCCTGTTTTTCACCGACACCATGCTGTACTGATCACTATAGATTCATAGTCTTGAAGATGGGAAAATCAACTCTCCAACTTTTTTTCCCTGCATTATTGTACTGGCTATTTTGTGGGTTTTGCCTTTCCATATAAATTTTAAAATCAGTTTGTCCATATGCACAAAATACTTCACTGACATTTTAACAGGTTCTGAATTAGATCTGCACAGTAGGCTGAGAAGTGGAGTCTTAACAATAAGGAGTTTCCAGTGCATGAATGGAGAATATCTGTTTATTCAGACTGTCCTTGATTTCTTCAGAGTTTTGTCGGTTTTCATATGGATTCAGTACATGTTGAGCTACTTTGCACCTAAGTATTTAATTTAACGCTGATGTAAGTGGCATTGTGTTTTTAATTTCAAGTGCCAGCTGTCACTGCTCATGTAAAGGGGAGCAACCGACTTTCGTCACGTGTCATCACATGTCAACTTTGTTATCTTATAACCTTAAGACAATAATGAGTTTCAGGAAGTTTTAAAAATTGATCCCTTGGTATTTTCCCATGAATGATCACGTCGTCTGCAAGCAAAGACAGTTTTATTCCTTCCTCCCCCATCTTTCTCATCGTTCTCTCTCTCTGTCTTAGCATGCCTGCTAGGACTTTCAGTACGGTGCTGCCGTGAGCGGGGCATGGCCGTCCCTGCCTTGCTCCTGATGTTAGGGAGAGAACCAGTTTCTCACCATCAGATATAACATTCCCTGAAGGGTTTCTGTAGAATTTTTTCCAGTTGACAAATTTCCCTTCTATTCATACTTTGTTTAGAGATTTTATTCCGAATGAGAGTTGGCTTTTGTCAATACTTTTCTCCACCAATTGATGCAGTCACGCTAATGCCCTCCTCTCTTGCGCAGTGATGTGGTGGGCTGCATTAACTGATTCTCAAACGCTGGACTAGCTTTGCACATCTGGGAGGTGCACGGCCCCTCAGCTGTGGAGCATAATTATTTTCATGTGCTATTGAGTTGGTTTCGCTAATATTTCATTAAGAATTTTTGTACCTGTGTTCATGAGAGATTTTGGCCCATAGTTCTCTTTCTTGTGATGTTTATCTGGTTTGGATATTAAGGTAATGCTGGCCTCTAAGACTAGATTGCGTCTATATTCAGGAAAAGATTGCTGTGGATTGTACAAAACCCCTAAACGTCTTGTTCAGTTCACCGGTGAAGCTGTCAGAGACTGGTGCTTTCTTTGGGAAGGTTATTAGTCACTGACCCAGCATCTTTGGCACTTGAGGGCTCTCCAGGTTACTCTGCTCCCCTTGTGTTGGCATTGGCAGCTTGTCTCTTGCAAAGCTCTGAAACATTCATTTAATCTAAACTGCTTAGCCTAGATTATCAAACTTGGGGGCATACCATTGTTCATCTCCTTCTGTTTGCTTTAGGCTTGAAGTCCTCTCTTTTCTAGTTTCCTAGCATTAGATTATTGATTTTAGGCTGGTTTCTTTTCTAATACATGTAGTCAATGCCCCACATTTCACCCCAAACCCTGCTTTCATGGTATCCCACAAACTTTGATAAGTTATACTTTCATTTAAAAATTTATTTTAAAACTTCTCTTGAGACTTCTTCTTCGACCCGTATATTAATCAGGAGTGCATTGCTTAATCTGTTTTGGAATTTCCCAGCTGCCTTTCTGTTAGTGATTTCTAGCTTATCACCTGTGGTGTGACAATGTATTCTTATGCTTTTAATTCTCTTAAATGTGTTAAGACATGTTTTGTGGCCCAGAATATGGTTTGTATTGGTGACTGTTCCATGTGAGCTTGAGAAAAATGTGGGTTCTGCTCTTGTTAGATGATGTTGTCTCCGGATATTCACTGTAGCCATTGCTGTTTAGTTCAGCTACTTTCGTACTGAGTTTCTGCCTGCAGGGTCTATCAGTTAACTGGAAACAGCACTGCCGTCCCCAGCTGAAACAGTGGACTTGCCTGTGGGCCTTGCAGCCCCACTGCTGTTCACTTTATGCAGCCTAATGCTCTGCTCTTAGATGCNGTGGTGTGACAATGTATTCTTACGCTTTTAATTCTCTTAAATGTGTTAAGACATGTTTTGTGGCCCAGAATATGGTTTGTATTGGTGACTGTTCCGTGTGAGCTTGAGAAAAATGTGGGTTCTGCTCTTGTTAGATGATGATGTCTCCGGATATTCACTGTAGCCATTGCTGTTTGGTTCAGCTACTTTCGTACTGAGTTTCTGCCTGCAGGGTCTATCAGTTAACTGGAAGCAGCACTGCCGTCCCCAGCTGAAACAGTGGACTTGCCTGTGGGCCTTGCAGCCCCACTGCTGTTCGCTTTATGCAGCCTAATGCTCTGCTCTTAGATGTGTGCACGTCAAGGAGTAATGTCTCCTTGGAGAAGTGAGCGCCTTACCATCATATAATGTCCCTCTTTACTCCTGTTGGTTTTTCTTCTTCTGAAGAAAGATCTTTTCTTCTGCTTTGTATAAACTTAACATAGCCCCCTCAGCTTTCTTTTGATTGGTGTTAGCATGGCATATATTTTTCCATTCTCTTACTTTTTTCCCAGTTATTTCCCTTGTGATAAAATACACGTAAAAAAGTTACTACCTCAGTCACACTCTGTTTGCTTGTTTTTCGTTTGTTCCTTGAATGGCATGGATTACATTATGCTTCTTTCTCTACAATCACATTACTGGCTTTGGTAACAGAGGGGATGCTCATAGTAATTTTATGCTCTTCTTGAATGTCTGGACTTAACGTGTAAAGACAGCATGCAGACAATTTGTTACACTTTTTTTAAAATTTGTTGGGAAAGGGCCCCACAGGGAGCAGCAGGGTGAGGGGACCAGGAGGGCTGCTCCGCCACGTGGCTCTCAGCCTCAGGTTCCACGGGGACGGGATTCGTTTCCAGGTTGTCTTTGGCCAATCGTTGTGATGTAGAGTTCTTCCTGGTGGTGCACGCATTGCTCAGCCAAGACGAATGCCAGCAGGAAGGATTCTGAGAGGTGCTCAGACACATGGTGTCTCTTTCTGACCTTTTCCAGACTCTCCTAGTCGGTGGCTTATTAGTTCTGTGTTCATTACCAGGACCTCCTGTCATAAAATAACTCATGCACAGGGTGACTATGGTGCCTGGCCAGGGTGGGTGGCTTCAGTCAGCGTGCTCCCCTCAACAACTCCCCCCTGAGAGACTTCATACTCAAGACACCTTTTGGGAACGGGCGGAGGTAGCGTCCTTCTGTAACTACTTCCTGCTGTGTGTGGGCATAGTCCTGCCTAGCAGAGCAGAAGTCTCTCTCTGCCTGACCTAACTTGATGAGGTGTTCTGTATCTGTACACAGGTTTCTGTGTCTGAAATCTGTACCTGTATCTGAATTCTGTTTCAGAATTCTGTATGCTGTATCCTTGTAGTAACAGCAATTTAATCTGAAACTACTGGACCCTGTCAGAGATGAAACAGGGGCCAAACAGGAGGCCTAACAGAACAGTCATCACCAGTCCCCAGAAAAGGAAGACAAAATTTGGGGTGAGGGCTGCAGGCAGTGTGTGTGTGACTGTCTTAATCGTTTTTAATCTGCAGTTCAGTGGCATTAAGTACATTCACATCAGGCAACCGACACCACCATCCATCTTCAGAACTTACAGATTCCCAAACCGGAACGCTGTCCTCTTTAAACACCACCTTCCCAGATCCCCCATCCCAGCCCCTGGAAGCCACGTTCTACCCTCTGTCTCTATGATTTTAGCTCACGTATGTGGGACCCTACAGTATCTGTCCTTTTGTTCCTGGCTTATCACACCGAGCAGAATATCCTCAAGGTTCATCCACATCAGAGCATGCTCAGAGTTTTATTCCTTTTTAGGGCTGAATAGCATACCACTGTAGTATACCATTGTATGTCTATACCACATTTTTGCTTCTCTACTCATCTGTTGATGGACGCTTTTGTTGCTCCAGGATTTTAGCTATTGTGAATAATGCTGCTGTGAACATGGGAGCACAGATATCCCTTTGAAATCCAGCTTTCGATTCTGTTCAGTATATGACCACAGTGGAAATGTTGGATCATATGGTAATTCTGTATAATTTTTGTAAAAACCTCCGTATTGTTTTCCAAAGTGTCTGTGCCGTTTTACATTCCCACCACCAGTGCAGAAAGGGCCCGATTTCTCCGCTTCCTTGCCAGCACTCATTTCCTGTTTTGGTTTTAACAGTAGTCACCCTAACAGGTGTTAGTTGTGATTGTAGTTCTGATTTGCATTCCCCTAATGAAGAGACAAGAAAGACTTCTTCAGCGATCAATGCAAAGAAATAGAAGAAAAGAACAGAATGGGAAAGACTAGAGATCTCTTCAAGAAAATTAGAGATACCAAGGGAACATTTCATGCAAAGATGGGCTCGATAAAGGACAGAAATGGTATGGACCTAACAGAAGCTGAAGATATTAAGAAGAGTTGGCAAGAATACATGGAAGAACTGTACAAAAAAGATCTCCATGACCAGGATAATCACGATGGTGTGATCACTCATCTAGAGCCAGACATCCTGGAATGTGAAGTCAAGTGGGCCTTAGAACAAAGCTAGTGGAGGTGATGGAATGCCAGTTGAGCTATTTCAAATCCTGAAAGATGATGCTGTGAAAGTGCTGCACTCAATATGCAAGCAGATTTGGAACATTCAGCAGTGGCCACAGGACTGGAAAAGATCAGTTTTCATTCCAATCCCAAAGAAAGGCAATGCCAAAGAATG
>SJYW01052899.1:197584-217328 GCA_006410735.1 Raphicerus campestris | reverse complement strand
GAAAAGACCCTAATGCTGGGAAAGATTGGGGGCAGGTGGAGAAGGGGACAACAAAGGATGAGATGGTTTGATGGCATCACCGACTCAATGGACATGGGTTTGGGTGGACTCTGGGAGTTGGTGATGGACAGGGAGGCCTGGCATGCTACAGTTCATGGGGTCGCAAAGAGTCGGACACAACTAGGTGACTGAACTGAAGCAATCACTGCCAAATCCAATGTCAGGAAGCTTTTTTCCTGCATTTTCTTCCAAGTTCATAGTTTTAGATCTTACATTTAGGTCTTGATCTATTTTGAGTTTATTTTTGCTTATCATGTGAGGTAAGGGTCCAACTTCATCATTTTGCATGTGGATATCCAGTTATTCTGGCACCATTTGTTGAAAAGACCACTCTTTCACAAGGAGATCCAATCAGTCCATTCTAAAAGAGATCAGCCCTGGGATTTCTTTGGAAAGAATGATGCTGAAGCTGAAACTCCAGTACTTTGGCCATGCGAAGAGTTGACTCATTGGAAAAGACTCTGATGCTGGGAGGGATTGGGAGCAGGAGGAAAAGGGGACAACGGAGGATGAGATGGCTGGATGGCATCACGGACTCGATGGACGTGAGTCTGAGTGAACTCCGAGAGATGGTGATGAACAGGGAGGCCTGGCGTGCTGCGATTCATGGGGTCGCAAAGAGTCGGACACGACTGAGCGACTGAACTGAACTGAACTCTTTCCCCATTGAATGGGCTTGGATTTTTTGTCAAAAATGATTTGGCCATGTATGCCAGGGTTCATTTTGGGCTCTGTAAGCTGTTCCATTGGTCCATATGGCTGTCTTTATGCCAGCATCGTGTTCTGATTACTATAGGTCCGTCCTATGTTTTGAAATCAGGTAATATGAGTCCTCCAGCTTTAGTCTTTCTCAAGATTGTTTCAACTATTCAAGATCCCTTGAGCTGCTATATGAACTCCAGAGTGTGTCTTTATACTTCTGCAAAAGCACCGCTGAGATTTTGACGGGGATGACACTGAACCTGTAGGCTACTTGGGTAGTGCTCACATTGGAACAACAGGGAGTCTTCTACCTCATAAGCAAAGAACGTCTTTCTAACTCTTCATGTCTTCTCTAATCTATTTCAGCAATACTTCAGTTTTCATTGTTATAGTAATTCTAGCTCTGAGGTCCTTTCATTTTACCTGGAGGGCATTTCTTGCCAGGAAATTGTAGTGGTCATTTATTCCCTCAACTTTTGTTTTTCTGGAGATGTCTTAATTTCTCCCTCGCTCTTAAAGGGCAGTTTTCCCAGATACAAGATTCTTGATTGACAGGGGGGTTTTTTGGCTTTTTAAATTTATTTATTTATTTTTTAGATTTTAGCACTTTGAATATACCAAATTGGGCTTCCCTGGTGGCCCAGTTGGTAAAGTATCCGCCTGCAACATGGGAGAGCTGGGTTTGATGCCTGGATTGGGAAGAACAGCTCAATCAGTAAAGAATTTGCCTGCAATGCAGGAGACCCAGGCTCGATTTCTGGGATGGGAAGATCCCCTGGAGAAGGAAATGGCAACCCACTCCAGTGAGAATCCCAGGGACAGAGGAAACTGGCAGGCTACAGTCCACGAGGTTGCAAGAGTCGGACATGACTTAGCAACTAAGCCACCATACACCAGGTCACTGCCTTCCAGTCCCCAGAGTTTCAGCAGATTCTGTGCTGAAGTGAGAGCGGGTGAGAGATCTGTGATAAACCCAGTGAGGATCACCTGTGTGTGATGCGTCTCTTCTCCCACTGTTTTCAAGAGTCTCTCCATCTTTCGACAGCTTGATTATAGTCTGGGTGTCTTTGAATTTATCCCATGTGGTGTGTGTTGAACCTCTTGGATGGTAGTATTCAAGCATTTCCTTACATTCCAGCCCTTATTTCTTCCCATATGCTCACTGTGTGCTCCTCTGCCTTTGGTGAGGCCTAGCCGTCCCCCTGGGAGGGGTTCTGAGTGGCTTTCATCCTACCCTGGCTTTGAGGCTGCCTTTCTCTCAGCTTCCTCTCAGCCAGGCCCCTTAACCTAACTGCTCTGAGGACATTTCCCCAGATTCTTATCTGCAGCTTCAAGCAGTGGCCTCAGGCCAAGATCCAAACCCACCCCACACAGCCCAGGTGTGGGCCTGGGAGGCAAGTCTGGGAGCATCTTCAGGACTCTGCCCCCAACACACACCAGCAGATCTCACCCAGGGGCTGAGTTCTTTTCAGGGAAGCTGGACCTCAGGAGAAGCCAGGCTCCTAATTCTCTGCCTGTCATGTTCTGAGCCCCAAGCCCTTGCTTTGGATACCCTCACTTTTCAGCTCCTCTTCCTGCATACTGTCTCAGGGCCCCACTCCTTCCGTCTCTCTCAGCCACCCCAACTCAACTCAGTCAGAGCCACACTTTGAAAACTTAGGCCCTATCACTGAGGGGCCTCAGGGCCCCTCCTGCAGCCCCTGCCCCTCTCCCTACTCCACCATCCTGCCCCAGCCATGCTCCTCTCAAGGGCTTATGGACTTGCTGGTCCCTCTGCCAGGAACACTGCCCCACACATCCCATGGCCCCTTTGTAGACAGGTCTCCCCCGACCTGAGCACCTCCTCACTCTAGCCCCGCACCCCCTCACCTCCACCTGCTGGACCCCCTGCATTTGCCCATCTCCCTGTGACGAGCCATCTGGCTGCTTTATGTTCTAGCCTGCACTCCCCACATTAGAAAATGAATCTAAGAGTCCGGGATTTTTGTCTGTTCTATCGTCCAGTTATACTGGTCCTAAGGCAGGCAGTAAATATCATTCCAGCAAATGAATCCATGACACTTAGGAAACACGACCATCCAGAGACCCGATGTTTCCAGCTCTTCAGACCACATTCATGTACAGATGTGAGAGTTATAAAGGGGATTTCCAGCAACGGGCGTTCATGTCTCAAATACTTTGATTTCTACACAGATGTTGCCTAACCCCAGTAGAAAGCCACTTCTGAGACCTTACACTCTGAACAGCATTTTAAAGAACTCTAATTACTTCACAGCTCTACCTCACAGCCCTCTTTGAAAAGACTGGAATGAACAAAGCCTGGCTCCCACGTTGCCTGCGATTCAGTCTGGTGCCCACTCCTTCCTCGCGCTGTAGGGGAGCCCCAGTTGCAAATTAAAGCGCTTCTGTGCACAGGGCCTGCCCCTCCCTCGCATAGATCTTAGCAATCTTCCAGGGTCCTAGGTCCCCTCCCCGGTCAAGAACCACCATCAATCAGCCCTGGTCACTCTTCCCATGGACTCTGCCTCAGAGGCTCCCATCAACCCCTTTTTGAAGGTGTCTTGGCCACTTTAGCCAGAGGCAAGAGAAACAACAAAGAAATCATAGACTTGGCCCTGGGATGTTGGAGTTTCTCTCAGATGTGCTGCGTGAGGCCGACCGGCCAGCTGTAGCTGCGGTTCCCACTGCCCATGTTGCAGCCCCAGCTGGACGAAAGGCCCCGCGGAACAGAACCGTGGCTCCACACTGCCCGGGCCATGCTTTCGTCCGCAGCCCGTCGGCTGTGTGCACTGCCACTCCCAGGATGAGGTGGGCGGCTCCCCAGTTCACAACGCTACATAAAGAGCACCCAGGCTCAAAGCTGTCTCGTGTCCCTGATCTGTGAACACGTGGCAGTGTTTGGGAGTCAGGACATGTGAGTGGAGGCAGCAAGGCGGGGCGGGCTCGCCCCCCTGGGCAGTGCAGGCCGATTTTTGTCCCTGAAGCTCCCACTTTGATGTCACTGGACACGTGGCTGGGAGAAGTATCACAGGGTGAACCCTCTTTCCACTGTCAGAAGCCATAAGCACATGGATAACAGTTGCCTGTAGTGAAACGATGGGGAAGCGCGTATTCGCATATTCATTATTTCTGCCTTAATGTCACTTCTTTCTTTTTCTTTCTTTCCATTCTTTGGCCATGTGGGCTGTGTGATCTTAGTTCCCTGACCAGGGATCAAACCCAAACCCTCAGCCTTGACAGTACAGAGTCCCAGCCACTGGACAGCTAGGGAATTCTCCAGTCTTTTTTAATTTTTAAGTTAACATTATTTACCTTGAATAATGGCTGTGTTTAGCAACTGATTCTCAAAATTCTTTAAGATTCAAGAACTTACCCCTAAATAAGGGCCTTGAGAGCTCAAGCTGCCCAGGGCCTCTGGGTCACCTTTCCCGTCTGCCCCCTGCCCTCCCCCCATGGTATGAACATAAGCTTAGGCCTCACAGGCCAGCCTCCCCACTTCAGGGGCGGTGCAGGCCTCTGCATTACCTGTCCCCAGATACAACTGGATGCCCCTCACTCCCAGGGTCACCAGGTGGCCCCTCCCAGATCTCGTCTTGGAACGTTAAAGAGGAGCACCCCTGATGAATCTGTGAAGGGCGACCCTGCAGCTCCTGCTGACCACAGGCTGCTGGTTACTCAGACAGAGAAGGGGCTCCAGGGGCACCACCAGGATGGCACAGTCTGCAGCAGTTGAGACGAGCAGTCCAAGGGCCCACAGAGCGGGGAGGGCAGACTGGCCTGAGAAGAGCCGCCCCAGACAGACGTGGGACAGGCAGGGGGGGCGGGCATGGGACAGGCGCCGCATGAACCCACTTGGATGAAGTTCTAGAGCACTCAGCAGTCAGTGGGGCAGTTCCAGGAGGGATCTGGGTGTTGGCTGGGGGCTGAGGGCCTTCTTAGGGGCTTGAATGCTCCAAAACCTGGTATGGCAGTGGTTACAGGTACCCCCTAAGATGCCCTCATCCCATCAGACGGTACCCCAGACTCAAGTCAGAGAGAAAAAGGAAGAAGGGGAAGGCAGAGGCCTGGGGTGGGCATCACACCTGGCTTCAAGCCACGGTGGGCACACTGCCTGATCCGCTGAGCACCCATTTCCTTGGGGCCATGATAGAGCCTGCTTCAGGGCAGCGTCCAGGGTGGGGACTGGCCCTTGGTCCGGCTGCAGCCCTGGAGGGGCAAGGTGGAGCTGGAGGGAGGTCTCCCCTAGAGCTGTGCCATGACGCCCACATCCTCTCCTCCTCACTCCGCCCCGCTCCTAGAGGACAGGCTTGAGGACTGAAGCACTCAGATGACTCAAAAATTAGGCTTGCAGCCCAGACAGCCCCACCCCCAAGCTCAGCTGTCCATGACATACCTGGGCACCCGACCGCCCACCCCTCGACATCGGTGACTTGGGTTCCGCTCTCGCCAGGACTGGTGCCAAGGAGCTCAGCAGGCCTCTGAGGGTAGAGGCACAGGTGCACACACTCACTCTCAGAGGCACACACTGTCACACACACTCACAAACTGGCAGGAAGGGAGCCAGGCAAGGGGGCTGGCTCCTCGTGATGGAGGAGGAGGGACCGGGTGCCAGGCCACCCTCCTTACAGGCCACAAGGTGGGGAGGCAGTGAGTGTGTGTGAAGGGGTGGTGCCTAGAGGGTCGGGCCGGGGCCGCGGCTGAGGAGGTGGTGGGGCGGCTGACCCTGCACAGCAGCCGGCCCCGGTGGGGGCTGATGCCCCGGGCAGGGTCTGGCCAGGCCCTCCTAGGGTGTGCCAGTGCGTTCTCACTCTCAACTTGCTTTGCAGAGACCACAAAAGCGCCTGACGTCCAGAAAACAACAAATTCATGTTCTCAAGCCCCAGCTTCTCACAGGCTAGTTACGGAGGGCTGGCTGGTCAGATCTCTGCCTTTCAAGCTCGTGGCAATTGATCTAAATTTTCATTCAGTCACTGCCACAGCCTGAGGCCAGCACCGAGGAGTGAGTGGCAGTGATGTAGCCAAAGCCTGGAGAACTTACCTTCAGGAAGCTTCCGGGGACCCTGAGGCAGGGAGCCCAGGGCCACATGCTGGATGGATCCTCGGTGCCGGCACCCTGCAGAGACGCGGGAGAGATGCCGCCGTCCGTGTCCCCAGGGCATCGCCGTCTGCGTCCCGCCCCGAGTGCGCGTGTGAAAGTGTGTGTCTCGGGTGAGGCTGCCCTCACCCAGGTGCTGCTGCGCCGACCGGGGTGTGGCCACGGGCACAGCGCTGTGTCGCCCCCAGGTGCTGCTGTGGTCGGCCAACAAGGTGTTCGAGGAGCTGACAGACATCGAGAGGCAGTTCCACAAGGCCTTCTACACTGTACGGGCCTATCTGAACTGTGACCGGTACTCGGTGGGCCTCCTGGACATGACCAAGGAGAAGGTGAGGGCACGGCGCCCACAGGTTCCCAGCCCACCTCGTCCTGCTGCGCCACTGAGTTGGTGCCCCGCTCCCTTCTTTTCTCTCCAGGAATTCTTTGACGTGTGGCCCGTGCTGATGGGAGAGGCCCAGGCGTACTCAGGCCCCCGCACACCTGACGGCCGAGTAAGTCACAGGCAGGGGGCAGGCCTGCCGTGCACTCGGCTTCCCGGCCCAGCTCCGCCATGGGGAGGGGCTGCCCCGGCTGAGCCGGGTGGCGGGGAAGGCTCGGGAGGCTGTGGCGCGCGAGGCAAGGACAGGGTAGAGGGCTGCCTGGCTCTCTGACCGCTCCAGAGGGCAGGCCCTCGAGGACGGCTCCCCAGCGCCAGCCCCCTGCAGTGCTCTGGGCCCAAGGGCCGGGCCTGGTCCTGATGAGGGCTGTCAGCCCGGTTCACTGACCAGCATCTGCTCTGGCTGAGCAGAGCTGCTGCCCTGTTCTTAAATCGCTCTAGCATCTGCAAGAGCGGGGCCGCGTGGGGCTGCGAGTGGGGCAGGGACGTGCGCAGACACCGCAGCCACACGCTGCGCATCCAACCGGGGTCACATGTCAGAGCCGCGACCCAGTCCCCTCTCCTGTCAAGAGGGGACAACAGGCTGTCTCAGGGACTCCAAGGGTTCTGTGTGCCAAGTACATCCCTGCACAAAGGCCTGCAGTGACCACAGCTTGTCCCAGTGACCATAGCTTGTCCCAGTTATATGAGAGAGACAGGCATGTGTGTGAGAGAGAAAGACACAGGCCTGGCTCAGCTGCACCCACTTGTGTGACGGATACAGGCCAGTATGTGGGGACGTGGCTGGAGGGAAGACAAATGTGTGTCCCAGGACAGTCAGTGATGGTCCACGCGTGTGCACAGTTCACGTGTGTGCCTGCGTGTGATTATGTGGGCTTATGTGGCGTGTCGTGTGTGTGGGTGTGGTGTGTGTGGTGGGGTTCCCATCGGGGAGCCCCTCATGCCTGCTGCGGTCTGCTTCTCAGGAAATCCTCTTCTACAAAGTCATCGACTACATCCTCCACGGCAAGGAAGACATCAAGGTCATCCCGTAAGTGCCAGGGCTCTGAGAAGTGCTACCCGAGGGCCTCTCACAGCGGCGTGCGCGGTCCGTGGCTTGCCCCACACCCTTTGACGCTCCCTGCGCCTCGGGGTGAGGCAGGACAGAGTGCGGAGGGAGACTGGCTCAATGGTCTGGGAGGCAATGCCTGGGGTCGCGAGGAGGCCTGACGTCCCACGAACACTGATGTGGACTCAGAGCTCAGCGGGGCTGTCCAGGTGGCCCTGTCAGCAGCGACTGGCCTTTGAGGCTCGTAGGGTCTCATCTTGGTTCNTGTTTCCAGCTCTTCAGACCACATTCATGTACAGATGTGAGAGTTATAAAGGGGATTTCCAGCAACGGGCGTTCATGTCTCAAATACTTTGATTTCTACACAGATGTTGCCTAACCCCAGTAGAAAGCCACTTCTGAGACCTTACACTCTGAACAGCATTTTAAAGAACTCTAATTACTTCACAGCTCTACCTCACAGCTCTCTTTGAAAAGACTGGAATGAACAAAGCCTGGCTCCCACGTTGCCTGCGATTCAGTCTGGTGCCCACTCCTTCCTCGCGCTGTAGGGGAGCCCCAGTTGCAAATTAAAGCGCTTCTGTGCACAGGGCCTGCCCCTCCCTCGCATAGATCTTAGCAATCTTCCAGGGTCCTAGGTCCCCTCCCCGGTCAAGAACCACCATCAATCAGCCCTGGTCACTCTTCCCGTGGACTCTGCCTCAGAGGCTCCCATCAACCCCTTTTTGAAGGTGTCTTGGCCACTTTAGCCAGAGGCAAGAGAAACAACAAAGAAATCATAGACTTGGCCCTGGGATGTTGGAGTTTCTCTCAGATGTGCTGCGTGAGGCTGACCGGCCAGCTGTAGCTGCGGTTCCCACTGCCCATGTTGCAGCCCCAGCTGGACGAAAGGCCCCGCGGAACAGAACCGTGGCTCCACACTGCCCGGGCCATGCTTTCGTCCGCAGCCCGTCGGCTGTGTGCACTGCCACTCCCAGGATGAGGTGGGCGGCTCCCCAGTTCACAACGCTACATAAAGAGCACCCAGGCTCAAAGCTGTCTCGTGTCCCTGATCTGTGAACACGTGGCAGTGTTTGGGAGTCAGGACATGTGAGTGGAGGCAGCAAGGCGGGGCGGGCTCGCCCCCCTGGGCAGTGCAGGCCGATTTTTGTCCCTGAAGCTCCCACTTTGATGTCACTGGACACGTGGCTGGGAGAAGTATCACAGGGTGAACCCTCTTTCCACTGTCAGAAGCCATAAGCACATGGATAACAGTTGCCTGTAGTGAAACGATGGGGAAGCGCGTATTCGCATATTCATTATTTCTGCCTTAATGTCACTTCTTTCTTTTTCTTTCTTTCCATTCTTTGGCCATGTGGGCTGTGTGATCTTAGTTCCCTGACCAGGGATCAAACCCAAACCCTCAGCCTTGACAGTACAGAGTCCCAGCCACTGGACAGCTAGGGAATTCTCCAGTCTTTTTTAATTTTTAAGTTAACATTATTTACCTTGAATAATGGCTGTGTTTAGCAACTGATTCTCAAAATTCTTTAAGATTCAAGAACTTACCCCTAAATAAGGGCCTTGAGAGCTCAAGCTGCCCAGGGCCTCTGGGTCACCTTTCCTGTCTGCCCCCTGCCCTCCCCCCATGGTATGAACATAAGCTTAGGCCTCACAGGCCAGCCTCCCCACTTCAGGGGCGGTGCAGGCCTCTGCATTACCTGTCCCCAGATACAACTGGATGCCCCTCACTCCCAGGGTCACCAGGTGGCCCCTCCCAGATCTCGTCTTGGAACGTTAAAGAGGAGCACCCCTGATGAATCTGTGAAGGGCGACCCTGCAGCTCCTGCTGACCACAGGCTGCTGGTCACTCAGACAGAGAAGGGGCTCCAGGGGCACCACCAGGATGGCACAGTCTGCAGCAGTTGAGACGAGCAGTCCAAGGGCCCACAGAGCGGGGAGGGCAGACTGGCCTGAGAAGAGCCGCCCCAGACAGACGTGGGACAGGCAGGGGGGGCGGGCATGGGACAGGCGCCGCATGAACCCACTTGGATGAAGTTCTAGAGCACTCAGCAGTCAGTGGGGCAGTTCCAGGAGGGATCTGGGTGTTGGCTGGGGGCTGAGGGCCTTCTTAGGGGCTTGAATGCTCCAAAACCTGGTATGGCAGTGGTTACAGGTACCCCCTAAGATGCCCTCATCCCATCAGACGGTACCCCAGACTCAAGTCAGAGAGAAAAAGGAAGAAGGGGAAGGCAGAGGCCTGGGGTGGGCATCACACCTGGCTTCAAGCCACGGTGGGCACACTGCCTGATCCGCTGAGTACCCATTTCCTTGGGGCCATGATAGAGCCTGCTTCAGGGCAGCGTCCAGGGTGGGGACTGGCCCTTGGTCCGGCTGCAGCCCTGGAGGGGCAAGGTGGAGCTGGAGGGAGGTCTCCCCTAGAGCTGTGCCATGACGCCCACATCCTCTCCTCCTCACTCCGCCCCGCTCCTAGAGGACAGGCTTGAGGACTGAAGCACTCAGATGACTCAAAAATTAGGCTTGCAGCCCAGACAGCCCCACCCCCAAGCTCAGCTGTCCATGACATACCTGGGCACCCGACCGCCCACCCCTCGACATCGGTGACTTGGGTTCCGCTCTCGCCAGGACTGGTGCCAAGGAGCTCAGCAGGCCTCTGAGGGTAGAGGCACAGGTGCACACACTCACTCTCAGAGGCACACACTGTCACACACACTCACAAACTGGCAGGAAGGGAGCCAGGCAAGGGGGCTGGCTCCTCGTGATGGAGGAGGAGGGACCGGGCGCCAGGCCACCCTCCTTACAGGCCACAAGGTGGGGAGGCAGTGAGTGTGTGTGAAGGGGTGGGGCCTAGAGGGTCGGGCCGGGGCCGCGGCTGAGGAGGTGGTGGGGCGGCTGACCCTGCACAGCAGCCGGCCCCGGTGGGGGCTGATGCCCCGGGCAGGGTCTGGCCAGGCCCTCCTAGGGTGTGCCAGTGCGTTCTCACTCTCAACTTGCTTTGCAGAGACCACAAAAGCGCCTGACGTCCAGAAAACAACAAATTCATGTTCTCAAGCCCCAGCTTCTCACAGGCTAGTTACGGAGGGCTGGCTGGTCAGATCTCTGCCTTTCAAGCTCGTGGCAATTGATCTAAATTTTCATTCAGTCACTGCCACAGCCTGAGGCCAGCACCGAGGAGTGAGTGGCAGTGATGTAGCCAAAGCCTGGAGAACTTACCTTCAGGAAGCTTCCGGGGACCCTGAGGCAGGGAGCCCAGGGCCACATGCTGGATGGATCCTCGGTGCCGGCACCCTGCAGAGACGCGGGAGAGATGCCGCCGTCCGTGTCCCCAGGGCATCGCCGTCTGCGTCCCGCCCCGAGTGCACGTGTGAAAGTGTGTGTCTCGGGTGAGGCTGCCCTCACCCAGGTGCTGCTGCGCCGACCGGGGTGTGGCCACGGGCACAGCGCTGTGTCGCCCCCAGGTGCTGCTGTGGTCGGCCAACAAGGTGTTCGAGGAGCTGACAGACATCGAGAGGCAGTTCCACAAGGCCTTCTACACTGTACGGGCCTATCTGAACTGTGACCGGTACTCGGTGGGCCTCCTGGACATGACCAAGGAGAAGGTGAGGGCCCGGCGCCCACAGGTTCCCAGCCCACCTCGTCCTGCTGCGCCACTGAGTTGGTGCCCCGCTCCCTTCTCTTCTCTCCAGGAATTCTTTGACGTGTGGCCCGTGCTGATGGGAGAGGCCCAGGCGTACTCAGGCCCCCGCACACCTGACGGCCGAGTAAGTCACAGGCAGGGGGACAGGCCTGCCGTGCACTCGGCTTCCCGGCCCAGCTCCGCCATGGGGAGGGGCTGCCCCGGCTGAGCCGGGTGGCGGGGAAGGCTCGGGAGGCTGTGGCGCGCGAGGCAAGGACAGGGTAGAGGGCTGCCTGGCTCTCTGACCGCTCCAGAGGGCAGGCCCTCGAGGACGGCTCCCCAGCGCCAGCCCCCTGCAGTGCTCTGGGCCCAAGGGCCGGGCCTGGTCCTGATGAGGGCTGTCAGCCCGGTTCACTGACCAGCATCTGCTCTGGCTGAGCAGAGCTGCTGCCCTGTTCTTAAATCGCTCTAGCATCTGCAAGAGCGGGGCCGCGTGGGGCTGCGAGTGGGGCAGGGACGTGCGCAGACACCGCAGCCACACGCTGCGCATCCAACCGGGGTCACATGTCAGAGCCGCGACCCAGTCCCCTCTCCTGTCAAGAGGGGACAACAGGCTGTCTCAGGGACTCCAAGGGTTCTGTGTGCCAAGTACATCCCTGCACAAAGGCCTGCAGTGACCACAGCTTGTCCCAGTGACCATAGCTTGTCCCAGTTATATGAGAGAGACAGGCATGTGTGTGAGAGAGAAAGACACAGGCCTGGCTCAGCTGCACCCACTTGTGTGACGGATACAGGCCAGTATGTGGGGACGTGGCTGGAGGGAAGACAAATGTGTGTCCCAGGACAGTCAGTGATGGTCCACGCGTGTGCACAGTTCACGTGTGTGCCTGCGTGTGATTATGTGGGCTTATGTGGCGTGTCGTGTGTGTGGGTGTGGTGTGTGTGGTGGGGTTCCCATCGGGGAGCCCCTCATGCCTGCTGCGGTCTGCTTCTCAGGAAATCCTCTTCTACAAAGTCATCGACTACATCCTCCACGGCAAGGAAGACATCAAGGTCATCCCGTAAGTGCCAGGGCTCTGAGAAGTGCTACCCGAGGGCCTCTCACAGCGGCGTGCGCGGTCCGTGGCTTGCCCCACACCCTTTGACGCTCCCTGCGCCTCGGGGTGAGGCAGGACAGAGTGCGGAGGGAGACTGGCTCAATGGTCTGGGAGGCAATGCCTGGGGTCGCGAGGAGGCCTGACGTCCCACGAACACTGATGTGGACTCAAAGCTCAGCGGGGCTGTCCAGGTGGCCCTGTCAGCAGCGACTGGCCTTTGAGGCTCGTAGGGTCTCATCTTGGTTCACCTGGCCAGCCCGCAGGCGGAGTCTCCAGGGAGGCCGGACACTGCAAAGCGGGAAGGGGGGTGGAAGGGGGGTGTGGAGGGTGGGACGGAAGGGGCCAGCCCAGCAGGCAGCAGGACCAGCGGAGGTGAGGGCAGCCTGGAGAGAGCAGGGCGCGGCAGCTGGCCACTTCCAGCCCCACAGCCACACGGCTGTACAAGCCCCGGAAGCCCGTCAGGACCCCACCCCGTAGGAACCACACAGAGAGCAGGGCCCAGAGCCAGGCCTGCTGGGGGGAAGCCTGTGGCTCCCAGGAAGAGGGAGGCTCTTCACCGGCTGAGAAGGAGGCACGACGCAGCTCAGGTGTCCCCAGAGCCAGCCCTGGCCTGCCCTCCCCTTCTTCAAGTCTTTGCCAGCTTCCCACACCCACCCAGAGCCCGGGTAGGAAATGGGCACACACCCCCGAGCGCCTGCCCACCACCCTCTGCTTCTCTCCCCACAGCTCACCCCCGGCCGACCACTGGGCCCTTGCTAGCGGCCTTCCAACCTACGTGGCAGAAAGTGGTTTCGTGAGTCCCCCAGCACTTCCCACAGGCCTGTGCGCCCCAGCTTTGCCTACACAGAAGCTCATCAGGCTGGACAGTCTATTTTAGAATCATGCTCTATATTTGGCTGCTTCGAGTGAAATTGTGCTTTTGACCCTTTTTCAGATCTGCAATATTATGAATGCCCCTGCCGAAGAAATGTTCAATTTTCAGGTATCTATTAATTAATGGAATGAGTACTGTACTTTAGGAAAAAAGATGTCGTGGTTCAGAAGTGATGGACTGGATTCGTTTTTGCTGCTTGAGAAACCACCTCAGGTCTCACGGGCTAACGGCAGCACAGCGTGTCCTGTGCACGCGGGTCTGCTGGTTGGGTGGCTGCGGCTGCACCCGGCGAGGATTCACGTCTGCTCCCTCTGGGGACACACGACCGGAATGGGCTCTTTTCCAAAGGAGGCCCAGGTCACGTGGACTGGTGGAGCTGCGCTTTATCTTTCAGGGCCTCCTCTAGGAACTGGCCAGCGTCCATATTTCACTGGCCAACCAGGAGTGGAATGTGAGCGGGGACCCACCACTTCGTCCATGGGGCCCGGGGGAACGCCAGGCCCTTGCTTGGCAATTATTGGGAGCCTAGCAGCAGAGCACGGGGGACCTGGGGGGGCCTCCGAGAGCGGGGACTGATGTGACTACAGTGCTCGCAGGCGAGGCGTCCTGGTGGGCGTCTTCCGCCTCTTCCAGGAGGAGGGCACCGCCGGCTCGCAGGCATGGTGGGCTGACAGACGGGAGCAGGGACCCAGCCTCTGCCCTCTGAGGGCAGAAGAAGTGAGGTTCATGCTCCCTGGGTGACGAGCAGGCCCAGGCCAGGGTCAGACCCAGGGCAGCGGTCAGCTCTGGACACCTCTCCCCGCAGGAGGGGCCTCTGGACGACTCTGGGTGGATCGTCAAGAACGTCCTCTCCATGCCCATCGTCAACAAGAAGGAGGAGATCGTGGGGGTCGCGACATTTTACAACAGGAAGGACGGGAAGCCCTTCGATGAGCAGGATGAAGTCCTGATGGAGGTAAACACCTGCCACAGCGGGGGTTCCAGAGGCGACCCCCGGGGGGTGGGGGACCCAGGCCTGGGAGCCGGCCCCGGGGCGCCATGGGGGTGACGGGCGCCTGCAGTCTCTCACACAGTTCCTGGGGTGGTCGGTGCTGAACACGGACACCTACGACAAGATGAACAAGCTGGAGAACCGCAAGGACATCGCCCAAGACATGGTCCTGTACCACGTGAGATGCGACAGAGAGGAAATCCAGCTGATCCTGGTACACCCGGTGTTCCCACGGGGAGCAGGGGTGTGGCCTAGACCTGAACACACGCACCGCCGGGGGCTCCCTGCCCGGCCGCAGGCCCCTAGCAGTGACCCCAGCCCCTCTGGCCGTGCTATGTGAGGGCTCCACCACCATCGTCCAGGCAGAGCGCTTGGACCCGTGTGGAGGGAACAAGAGCAGGCCCGAGGCCACCGCCACCATTTCTGAGGCCAGAGGCTCCCCGAGGGATCACCCAGTCCCACAGCCACGAGGGGTGCAGCTGACACCATCACCACCTCATAGCACGTCTTCTCTCCTAGCCAACCAGAGAGCGCTTCGGGAAGGAGCCTGCTGACTGCGAGGAGGATGAGCTGGGAAAAATCCTGGTCAGAGTCTGGCCCCGCCCAGGGGGGCCCAGGAGCCCTGAGCAAGGGGAGATGCCACCCCCCAGGTGGCAGAGGGTGCTGAATGCACCCGCCCCTGCGACCCTGCGAGCCTGTGCGCCCTTCCGCCCGCTCGTGTACTCACACGTCCTTGCCGGTCTCGGCGCGTGCCCATGCCTGTGTGTGTCTTCGTGTTTCCCTCACAACCTCACTTGCCCAGCGGGCAAATTCTTGCTGCTGGGCCACTGGCGGGAGAAGGGGAGAGGAGAGGGGTGAACCGGGAGGGGCTGAGAACGCCTCAGGCTGCAGGTCAAAGTTAAGGAAGCCTCGGCGTGTCTGAGGCTGCACAGAGGATCCCGGGAAGAGCTGAGGCCCAGGCGGGGGCTCCGCAGGCCTGCCCTCAGCCCCACCGTCCCTCCCACAGAAGGAAGTGCTGCCGGGGCCCGCCAAGTTCGACATCTATGAGTTCCACTTCTCGGACCTGGAGTGCACGGAGCTGGAGCTGGTCAAATGCGGGATCCAGATGTACTATGAGCTGGGTGTGGTTCGAAAGTTCCAGATCCCCCAGGAGGTAAGGGCTCATTTGTGATCCAGGGTCCCAGCTCTCCCAGGTCAGAGAGAGATGATTGGGATCCCAGTTCCCGCAGGAAGTCTGGGGGCAAGCCGTNATGCATTGGAGAAGGAAATGGCACCCCACTCCAGTGTTCTTGCCTGGAGAATCCCAGGGACAGGTAGCCTGGTGGGCTGCCGTCTATGGGGTCGCACAGAGTCGGACATGACTGAAGCGACTTAGCAGCAGCAGCAGCAGTGTGTATATATATATAATTCTTTCAGATTTTTTTTTCCCTTATAGGTTATTACAAAGTACTGAGTATAGTTCCCTGTGCTATACAGTAGGTCCTTTTTGGTCATCTGGGCTTCCCTTGTGGCTCAGCTGGTAAAGAATCCTCCTGCAAGGCAGGAGACCTGGGTTCGATCCCTGAATTGGGAAGATCCCCTGGAGAAGGGAAAGGCTACCCACTCCAGTATTCTGGCCTGCAGAATTCCATGGACTGTATAGTCCATGGGGTCAGAAAGAGTCAGACACGACTGAATGACTTTCACTTCATTTCTGGTCATCTGTTTTATTCAAGGTAGTGTGTGTATGTTAACCCCCAACTCCTAATTTATGCCTCCCCATCTCTTTACCCTTTGGTAACCATAGTTTGTTTTCTATGTCTGTGGATCTATTTCTGTTTGGTAAAAAAAAGTTCATTTTTATCATTTTTTAAGATTCCACATATAAACAATATATGATCTTTGTCTTTTTCTATCTGACTTACTTCACTTAATGTGATAATCTCTAGACCCATCCATGTTGTTGCAAATGGCATTATTTCATTCTTTTTATGGCTGAGTAATATTCCATTGTATTCATACCTAACTTTTGATCCCCTGAGTCAGTGATTAAAAGAGCTCAGAGTCCCACCCCTGACCAGAGAGGAGGGTAGGAGGGGCCTGCTTCTCAAGCTGAGGGAAAGGGGATTTCAAAGAACACTCAAACAGCTTGTTAAATATTCCCTGGAGAGCAAGGGAAACGTGAGGAGCACCAGCACACTCCGAAGGGCTCCACGCTGGAGCAGGCAGCTTCCCTAACATCACAGCAAAGAGGGGTCGCTGTGAGTTTGTCCCCCGTTCCTGAACTGTGGGCGCAAGATATGGTGCCCCTTTCCCCGGGAGCAGAGCTGGGCCTCCTGTGCAGGAGGGATGGCCAGTGAGGTCTGCTTGGATCATGCACCCGAGGGCTGCCTGCAGCGGGCAAGGGAAAGCGGCAGAAAGAAGGTGGAAACGTACCCGTGCGGCGTGCCCTGCGTGTGTGTGCCTGCTGTGCTGTGAGTGATGAGGAGCTGCAGATGGGTGGTAAGCAAACATTGGAGCAGAGATGCGCCTTCCAGGTCAGCGAAGATCCCCACGCTGAGAAGGTGAGTCTCCAAAACCAGAAAGAGAAAGTGTCCGCGCTGAATTCCTCCCTCCTCATCTCACGACAATATTAATCAAGTAAGCTCGTACTTCACCTTCCTCCCTCGCTCCCTCCCAGCCTTTACCCACTCCCAACCCCAGAGGAGAGGACANGTTTTCTATGTCTGTGGATCTATTTCTGTTTGGTAAAAAAAAGTTCATTTTTATCATTTTTTAAGATTCCACATATAAACAATATATGATCTTTGTCTTTTTCTATCTGACTTACTTCACTTAATGTGATAATCTCTAGACCCATCCATGCTGTTGCAAATGGCATTATTTCATTCTTTTTATGGCTGAGTAATATTCCATTGTATTCATACCTAACTTTTGATCCCCTGAGTCAGTGATTAAAAGAGCTCAGAGTCCCACCCCTGACCAGAGAGGAGGGTAGGAGGGGTCTGCTTCTCAAGCTGAGGGAAAGGGGATTTCAAAGAACACTCAAACAGCTTGTTAAATATTCCCTGGAGAGCAAGGGAAACGTGAGGAGCACCAGCACACTCCGAAGGGCTCCACGCTGGAGCAGGCAGCTTCCCTAACATCACAGCAAAGAGGGGTCGCTGTGAGTTTGTCCCCCGTTCCTGAACTGTGGGCGCAAGATATGGTGCCCCTTTCCCCGGGAGCAGAGCTGGGCCTCCTGTGCAGGAGGGATGGCCAGTGAGGTCTGCTTGGATCATGCACCCGAGGGCTGCCTGCAGCGGGCAAGGGAAAGCGGCAGAAAGAAGGTGGAAACGTACCCGTGCGGCGTGCCCTGCGTGTGTGTGCCTGCTGTGCTGTGAGTGATGAGGAGCTGCAGATGGGTGGTAAGCAAACATTGGAGCAGAGATGCGCCTTCCAGGTCAGCGAAGATCCCCACGCTGAGAAGGTGAGTCTCCAAAACCAGAAAGAGAAAGTGTCCGCGCTGAATTCCTCCCTCCTCATCTCACGACAATATTAATCAAGTAAGCTCGTACTTCACCTTCCTCCCTCGCTCCCTCCCAGCCTTTACCCACTCCCAACCCCAGAGGAGAGGACAGACACTCTGTTAGGAATTTTGGTACCGGGGCTAGAGCCCCAGTGGGGGAGCAGTTCGCAGAGCTTCCTACCCGCTGCCACTGTGGACATCCAGCCCCGGGGCCTGCGGAGGAAGACGTATTACCTTTGAAGGAAGCCAGACATATTTGTTTTGTAAATTACACCGGACAGGATGTATTCCGTGTTTTGTGACTTTGGAGGAGGAGAGCTTTCCGTTTCTCTGAAGGTTTAGAAAAGCGACAGGCCTCCTCATGAATATCAACCATGAAAATTCTGATGAGCGCAGCTGGCGCTCAGCCCCCAGAAACCTCTGCCCTTGAGCAGCTTAGTCTTCAGTCTGTGTGGTCTAAGGCAGTAGGTCTGACTGCTGCCGGCACAGATCCAGAGGACCCTTTCAAGGTCATCCTGAGGACCAGCCCATCTAGACAGACAAATGTGAAAAGAAGAGGGGTCAGGAAATGAACCAATGAAAACAAATGTCCATCCAAGGACCTGTAAAAGTAACACTGGCTTTATTCACAATGGCCAAAAAAAAAGGAAGGAAACAGGGCAACGAAAAAGTTAATTGTGACTAATTACTGAGAAAAGGCTAAAGGGAACTTTCTAAAATGCTGGAAATGGTATATTTTGATCTAAATCACATAAGTGTGTATGTATATTTGTATCTGTGAAAATAAGTGTATATATACATGAAAGGGAACCTTTAAATACAAGATTAATTCACTTTCCATACTTTTCATATTTTATGCCTGATCAAAATGCAAAATATCGATGACCAATGCTCAGGCCCTACTCCAGAGACAGTAATTTAATGGAATGTTCTTCAAGTTTCCTGATGATTCTCTTGTGCAGTCAGGGTTGGGAAGCACTGTCTTGGAGGACAGGACCAACCTTGGTGTGAACCTCAGGCTAGAGGGAAGAGGAGTCACAGGGACTGCACAGTTAATGGAAGGTCCAACCCACGGGGGTTTGGCACTTGAGTTTCCTTGGCACACTCACACTCTGGGGACTGGTGGTGATGGTTGACTGGTCCAGGGACCTTGCGTGGATCTAGCCAGCCTGTGGTGGGTAGTCAGCAGAGAAAAGCCTGGTACTGAGGGGGCATTTTGCCTCA
Source organism: Raphicerus campestris (assembly GCA_006410735.1). NCBI lineage: Eukaryota > Metazoa > Chordata > Mammalia > Artiodactyla > Bovidae > Raphicerus > Raphicerus campestris. The sequence continues at coordinate 198,758 of SJYW01052899.1, read as the reverse complement.
GGTTGTGAGTTTAGCCTCACATATTGAGGGCAGCATCCTAAGAGGACTGCAAGGTACCTGGAGAATCTAATAGATGGAGCCCGAGGCAGGGACAGGAACCCATGACTGGGGCAGGAGTGAGGTCAGACTCCTGCAAAAAGAAAATCAGAATGCGGTTCATACTGCTACAAGAGCTCTCTGAAGTGGACCTGGGAGGCCATGAAGGGAGTGTGACTGGACAGGGCTCAGCTATAGAGAATCTGACCTTTTGACCTGATCATACAAATACCTGCCAGAAACTCAGAGTACATATCAAATTGTTCTTCTAAAATAACTCCTGTTGTTCTATTTATAGAACCCCTACCAAAAAGCAACTTGTGATTCCTTAAGGACAAATATTTTCTGACTTTTGACAGAGTTGATCACAATTCTTACCAGACAACTGGTAACTAGTTGACTGAGAGTTCATTTACAGCGTTTTCAGTTCAGTTCAGTTCAGTCGCTCAGTCGTGTCCGACCCTTTGCGACCCCATGAATCGCAGCACGCCAGGCCTCCCTGTCCATCACCATCTCCCAGAGTTCACTCAGACTCACGTCCATCGAGTCCGGGATGCCATCCAACCATCTCATCTTCGGTCATCCCCTTCTCCTCCTGCCCCCAAGCCCTCCCAGCATCAGAGTCTTTTCCAAAGAGTCAACTCTTCGCATGAGGTGGCCAAAGTACTGGAGTTTCACCTTTAGCATCATTCCTTCCAAAGAAATCCCAGGGTTGATCTCCTTCAGAATGGACTGGTTGGATCTCCTTGCAGTCCAAGGGACTCTCAAGAGTCTTCTCCAGCACCATAGTCCAAAAGCATCAATTCTTCAGTACTTAGCCTTCTTCACAGTCCAACTCTCACATCCATACATGACCACAGGAAAAACCATAGCCTTGACTAGACGGACCTTAGTCGGCAAAGTAATGTCTCTGCTTTTGAATATCTGCTATATTAAAAAACAGAGACATTACTTTGCTAACAAAGGTCTGTCTAGTGAAGACTATGGTTTTTCCAATGGTCATGTATGGATGTGAGAGTTGGATCATAAAGAAAGCTGAGCACAGAAGAATTGATGCTTTTGAACTGTGGTGTTGGAGAAGACTCTGAAAGTCTCTTGGACTGCAAGGGGATCAAACCAGTCAATCCTAAAGGAAATC
>SJYW01052899.1:177401-195675 GCA_006410735.1 Raphicerus campestris | reverse complement strand
GGCACCCCGTCGGACGGGGCTGGGCGGGGCCGGGGAGCCTGGGGTGGGGCCTTCAAGGGCCCGGAAGCGGGTGGCCGGCACCCGAGCTGGGGAGGGGCGGCGGGCTCCGCGGAGCTCCCCGGGGGCCAGGCAGGGCAGGAAGGGAGGCGGGCGGCAGGAATCTGGGCGGCTGTCTCTGCAGACGGGCAAGCTGAAGAGCTACTACACGGACCTGGAGGCCTTTGCCATGGTGACTGCTGGCCTGTGCCATGACATCGACCATCGGGGCNAGCTTGCTGCTTAGGTTCCATGGGTCTGCTGTTTCAGCTCTGAGGCTGGCGTGGGAGCGTAGAGTTTATGAGCTACTTAAGAGGGAGCTGCTGACTGATGATGGCGACAGAGGAGCTGAGTTGGCTTTCCTCCCCTTTATAAGGGTGACTTCCCTCCAGAATCCCTGACTCGGACCCCGAGTAGGCCTTTCAGACTGAGCTCATCAGCAGCCCTGAGACAATCAGCCTGTTCCTAGGGGATGGGCCTCCCTCTGGGAGGGTGGCCGTCTGTGCAGCCGGGAGTCCAGGCGCACTGACCACGGGGCTGCCTGAAGCCTGCCTTGTCCAGACGAGTGTCGCCTCACACCCGCCCCCTGCAGGCCAGGGCCGGGCTGCGCGGCCTTGGCTGAGGCTAGTGGAGCCCAGACCTTTCTTGGCCGTCGTCTCCTCCTTCTGGTCCTCCAGGGCCTTCACCTTCGCTTCGTACTCATCAGCCAAGGCCTTCCACTCCTTCCTGTTGTTCTGCAGCCGGTCAAACATGGGCAGGATCTCCTCATGGAAGCGGGAGAACTCCTGGAAAGGAAGCAGAAATCAGACCACATCCCCAGTGGCTCCTGGTGGGCTGGGCCAGAGGTGGGGTGGCTAGACGTGCCACATCCCCAGCAAAGACTTAAAAAGGGAGGAGGCCTTGTGGTTTGTGTCCCTGAAGTTGGAACAGGAGCTACGAGGTGAGGTCCTGAAGAACAGAGTAGAAAACGTCCAAGCAGAAAGGACATTCCCTAGTGAGGGGGCTGAGAAGGCTGGGCGGATGTGCGGGTCCCGGGGCTCCTTCACCCTCATACAGACAACGCGTGTCACACAGAACACATGCTCACACATGAACACATGTAGACGCAAGCTGTGCGGGCAGATGGAGGTGAGGGAGGTGCGGGGGGCGGGGAGTGCCTAGTTGGCCCCGGCAGTGAGCCTGAGGACCAGCACGTACGTCCTGGTCCCGCCTTCCTCCCAGCACTCACAGACCCCGGCCCCCTGGTGGAGGCAGAAAAGGGAGCTGATGCTTCAGTAAAGGGAAGCACAAGGCCTCAGGGGCTGAGGTGGGGAGTGGGACAAGGTGGTCAGAGCCCAACACGCTTCTTGGTGTCTGGGCTGCCCCTGAGGCTGCAGCCAACAGTCGTGGCAGCTGACCTTTGGGAGGGCTCTGCCCCCACCCCTTGGTGAGTCCCCGGAGCCGAGGTCCAGCTCCTGCCCCAGGTCCTGGGCTCACATCCCACGGCCCCGGCTCTGCCCAGGTGTCTGCGGGGCAGGCGCACCCAGCTGGAGGCTGGACCACCCCCGTCTTCCCAGGGCTCAGACCTTGAATGAACGCACGGCACGTGCCCGGCCGTTGGTGCCTCGACAGCACTGTGTAGGCCCTGCAGGGGGCGCCTTTACATGGGGTTCAGGAAGGGACGCTGGGTGTGCAGGAGGACCTTCTGGGAGGGAGAGACTGGGGTGGGAAATTTCATGATCCTTCTGAGGAACTGACAGGGAGGGGACCCCCATGGGGTGAGACGACTTTGAGTTTCAGTGCAGATTTGAGGGGGGAGGAGCCCACAGGAGCCCCCGCCTCACCCCTCCCCCACAAATCCAGCCAGGCCCTGGGCTGCCCTGCTCACCTTGTACACAAAGGTGCACACAAAGTCGATGAAGCCGACCTGCAGCTTGGGGAGCTCGGCCGCCTTGTTCCGGTCCATCATGGGCTTAACGGGGAGCAGGGACACCGTGAGGCCCCTGACACCTCCCTGAGCCCCACGACTCAGCTCCACCCTCGCCTGACGAGCCTGTCCACGCAGGGTTCACCTTGGAAGGGAAGCCCGGGAGCCCCTCCTCCCCTCCAAGACACTGTGCCATTCTGGGGAGCTGCCCTAGGTGGCGCTGGGCCCCTGCCACGCCAGCCCCGGTGTGGAGTTTGGAGCAAAGTTCCTCCGGCTCCCCATGAGCTATCCGTGGTCCTGACCTGAGACCTGGCCCCACCTCCTAAGGGGCGCAGCCCACTCTACGGAGCTGACTTAGGGTCCAGCCTCTGGACTGCCCCCTGAGCTGTCTCTCGGCAGTCTCTTCCTCACAGCTGCCCGCTGTCTGGAGCTCAGCATGCTGGAGTGAGTCACGCAGGACCCTAGCGGTCTAGCCCGGGGAGACAGACAGGCTTCCTGTCCTCCTGCCAAGATGTGGGGTTGGTCAGGGCACCCTTTCCTGCAGTCTGCACCTGGCTCCGGGCCTTTGCAGCCCCATGCTCAGGGAGCTCTTCAGAGGCTGGAGTTGGCCTGTGAGGCCAAGCCTCCCTCTGTCCCTTCTGCTCACTGTTGGGCAGTGCTTGTGTCCTTGTCCCCATGCAGGTGCCAGTTCGGTCTAGCAGCAGATTCCTGACCCCCACTGCTGACCCCAAGATCCTGGCATCCTGCGGGCCTGTGGGCAGATGGAGCTCCAGGCACACCAAGGCTGCCTCCCTCTCTCACCTCCACTCCTGTGAGGCCTGGTGACTGCGGGCACAGGCCCAAGCCCCCGTGTCCTTCCAGGAGTGGGCAGTCCTGCTCTGCACACTACCCCAGCCCTGCTGCACACGCCCCATCTCGGCTACTCCCTCCACAGCCACAGCCACGTCCAGGTGAGCCCTGGACTCTGGCCACCACTCCCCCGCCCAGCACTCTTCCCGTGGGCCAGGCCTGCCATACCCTGAGCCTCCCTGGAGCAGGTCACAGCCACACAGGGGCTCACCCCAGAGCTGCCTGGGCCCATGGGGGCTTTCGGCCAGGAGCCACAGCCTGGCTCTGTGGCTTCGGCAACAGCTTTCCATCTCTGCGGTGGATCACATCTTTACCCAATCCCTGTATTTCCACAATTTTACCCAGATCCAGGCTCATGTCACATGACCCTACAGAGTTAGGCCCCAGGATTCCAGAGGCCCCGGGGGTCCCCAGTCTGTACCCAGCCAGGCCTGAGGCTCCCAAGGACCAGGACAGGTGTGGAGGATACCGGAGATGACACTCACAATGGGCTGCTGATCCAGAACCGTCCTCTCCAAGTCCCCTTGCTCCCAGAACTCAGCTGCCACCAGCAGAGCGACCTGCAAGGCGCACAGAAGGCAAGCGCCAGGGGGCTCAGCGCCTGGTCAGATGCTGCCCTGAGATCCTGCCAGGATGGCCAGGGCCCTCAGCCTTCTGTGCCCCAGACTCTGGGGGCCTGACTACTGGGGCTACACTGCTGTGGTGCCCAGGAGCACAGCAGCCTCCTCCAGAGTGGCGGCTCTGGCTGGGCCCCAGAGCTGGGCAGCTGCCCTCGCCTCACCTTGCAGACAAGTGGGGCTGTTTCCCTACCCCAGGTCCCACTTAGATGCAACCCTGTGGGGACTGGCAAGACGTCTGGGGACCCACATGACTCTGACCTTGCTCTGGACTTCCCAGGGCTTGGTGATGGCAGACAGGTCGCACGCAGTCATCATCATGGCCCTGTGGGCAGATGGAGCTCCAGGTACGCCCAGCCTGGCCTCCCTTCCTGCCCTCCACCCCTGCAAGGCCTGGTGTCCCTGGAGGCACAGATCCAAGCGCAGTGTCTCTGCAGTAGTGGGCGTTCTGCCCTCTGCACCACTCCAGCCCCCCACCCCCAACTCAGTCACCCCAGGCCGCCAGGGATGAAAGTCAGCAAGCATTTCTTGGGGGCCGGTGATTCACACATAGCTCCTCATTGGGCCCGGAGAAGGCAATGGCACCCCACTCCAGTNTTCTGGACTCACAGGCCAGGTCGACCGTGTGGCCCGAGCCCCTTCCTGGGGCAGCACCGCCATGGGTGCCTCTCGGCCCACCACTGGCCCCATTCCCAGCCCCCCGGTAGAGGTAGGGTTTCCTCACCCCTGGAGCCTCCCCAGCAGAAAGGGGCACAGGTCCTCCCGAGAAGGCCAGCCTAGCAGAGCTTGCTCCCTCGGTCTCCCGACTCCAGCCCTCAGGACCTTGAAGCCCCAAGTTTCAAGGTCCACATCAGAGAGGCCCTCACGTTCATTTCTGCTGTCTTTTGCCAGGGAAGCAGGGGTCACGCTGGTGGGGTATTCTGTCCCCCAGCTCTGTGGTCAGCCCAAAGGAAGACAAAGCTGACCCAGCCCAGGTGTGTAGAGAGGCTGCCCAGAGGTGGACAGTGGTGGCCAGCCTCCCAGCTGAACCTGCTGTGCTTATACAGTTCCCATGGCAACAGGGGTTGGGAACACCTGGAGAATGANGACCCAGCCCAGGTGTGTAGAGAGGCTGCCCAGAGGTGGACAGTGGTGGCCAGCCTCCCAGCTGAACCTGCTGTGCTTATACAGTTCCCATGGCAACAGGGGTTGGGAACACCTGGAGAATGACGGAGGGGGCAGCCCCGTGGCGCCTGTACCAACCACAAGGCCACCAGGGCAGCTGATACTCCTGCCCCCTGACCCCCCACCCCCATCCCCCCATTCCTGCAACAGGCAAGATCAAAGTCAAGGATGACGAGCTGGATGCCACGTTCAAGAAGGCCTCGGGGCCCATCGACCTCACCATGTTCCTGAACATGTTGGGGAGCTGAGCTTGACTCCTAACATCTGCACATCTCACATAAAACCCAGATTTGCAGACCTCTTGAAAGTCTCTAGGACCTGACATTCCGGGACCCACGTCTGGGGGGCCTGTCCGCCCCCAGCCCAGGCCCACCTCTCCTCCACCAGCTGGTGGGGGCCTCTATCCCTCACTGAGAAATCGCCCACCTCTGGGCCTAGCAGGACCAAGAGGAATCCAAGAACAGTACGCTGGGTGGGAGCTGAGGGTCTCTCAGGCGCTCAGAGTGGGAAGGCCACTGAGAGCATCAAGGGGGCAAGGACGTAGAGCCCTGGGTGGCGAGGGGCAGGACTAGCGCCTGAGACGCCCAAGGCTCGAGGCCTCCTCTGGGCAGGCATGGACCCCGAGGAGACTGTCCTCAGCACATTGAAGATGCTGGACCCAGATGGCAAGGGCAGTGCCAACAAGGACTAGTGAGCATGACCCTGGGCACCCGGGCACCACCAGGACGGGAGGAAGCCAGGCCCACCCCCAGCCTCCACCCCACCTGCCCCAGCTTTCAAGCCTTGATCAGCCTTCCCAGGATCCCGAGTCCCTCAGGGTAACCCAGGGCAGGATTGGCCATACCCACGTGGGCCCAGTGGTCATTGCCATTCAGACCATCACTGGATTTTCAGCCCCTCTGGAGGCTACTTCAGCCTCATGAACATGACTATTCAGTGTGCCAGGCTGTTGCCCCAGGGATGTGGGAGTCAGGGATGGCTCCCTGTGGCCCCCCTAGTGCCCAGGACTCACCCAGGGCCAGGCTCTCAAGAGGCACCTGGCCCGTGAGCGGGTGGGACTGAAGGGGGCACACCTGCCCCCCATGAGGACCCAGCGCAGGCCCCCCAGGCCACCCCTCCAGCTCAGGGCCAGCGCCTTCCCTGCTGCTGCTGCTGAGTCACTTCAGTCGTGTCCAATCCTCAGCAACCCCATGGACTGCAGCCCACCAGGCTCCTCCATCCATGGGATTTTCCGGACAAGAGTACTGGAGTGGGTGCCACTGCCTTCTCCGCAGGGCCTTCCCCAGAAATCTGGCCCCTCCCTGCCGTCCTCAGCAGCAGGCGGCAGCTCGTGTCCCAGGCCAACATGACTGCTGAAGAGGCTTGGCCCCTGGCACCCTACGTCCTTCCCCAAGGCCCTCTGTGAGGCCCAAGCATGGCGCTCGGGGCTCCAGGGGGATGTGCCTCAGCCCCTAGAAGCTGCAGCATTGGGAGGCTGGGATGCCCAGTGTCTAGGAAGGGGGACACCAGCCCCAGCCCCACCCCTTGCCCTGCAGGGTCTCCCCCAGCTTCCTTCCCCCCACGCGCAGAAACAAGACAGAGCCTGGAGTCCAGTTCCTATAATTCACCTGCTGGCTGCAGCCTTGGGGACCCTCCACTCCCTCCATGCCGGCCGGGCCTGACACACCCCCACCAAACTTGCAGGTCGACCAGATGTTTCAGTTCTGCACCAGTGATACTTCACGCAGCCTGGGCTACAAGACTGAGCCACCTGTTTGCCCATGGGAAGAGGAGTGAAAGGCACCCTGCCCCACGGGGCTGTAGCCAGTTGAATAAATGCAGAGGTGTCCTCCTGGGGGTGGGAGTGTCTGTGGGGTAGAGAAGGTCTGGGGTGGGGGTAACCCCCTGGGGGCAAGAGGGTCTTCAGGGAGCAGCAGCGTCTGCCTGGGGCCCACCCTCTGCCTCCTGCCCAGCCTAGCCCCACCTGTCTGCCCATCTATGCTGGCACCAGGCTGGAGGTGGAACACAGGTGGCTCCGGTACAGGCTCCTTCAAGGAGGGCCTTCCTCACACCTGTCCACTCCACACTCAGCCATGCTGGGGCCCTCGGAATCCCACACCCACTCAGTTCCCCCTCACCCTGGGCCCCCAGTGCCAGGCCAGCCCCTGCAGTAGCCACCCTGGGCCTGGTCTGGCCACTGGGGTTCCCCTGGTCAGTGGCCTCTTGTCTGCACAGCAGCAACTCTTCTTGCTATGGCCACAGAGAATCCCCTGGGGGCCCCTGCCACGACCCTGGGTCTCCCCAGGATGCCAACGTCATCCCAGCCTGTCATGACAGGTCCAGCCAAAGGGACCAGAGCCCACGTCCCTGTCTCCCCTTCACATCCTCAGGTCCTCTTTGTCTCATGTCCACTGCTCTCCAGCCTCTGGCCCTCTAAAGGACCCCTGAGATGTCTTGGAGGGCTCCCAGGAGGAAGGAGGCAGGGCCAGGAGCACCAGTTCCAGGAAGGGGCTGCTGGGGTCCAAGGCGCTGTGGTGGAGCCTCAGGGCGTGGCTGCCAGGTAGGGCGCATGGTCCAGGGCTGCTGCGGTTGCTGGGCATTCGTCCTCCTGAATGGAGGGGCGGGCGTCGGCCTCAGCTTGCAGGCGCCGGTACGGGGTGTGGAAGAGCAGCACCAAGAGGCTGCTGAAGAGGACACAGAGGCCGGCCATCAGCAGCATGGGCACTGGGGAGACATGGCACAGCGCTGCCTGAGGTGCCCCACGCGCCAGGCACTCGCCCAGCTGCAAGGGCCCCAGAGCAGCCTCGGGCACAGACCCCGCCCAGCTGCAAGGGGCCAGAGCAGCCTCGGGCCCCAAGAGGTAGGTCTGCAGGCCCAGGGGCCATGAGCCCCAAGGGCACCCCACCAGGTCTGAGGATGTGGGCATGCAACACGACCCCATTCCGGTCTCTCTGGCTCTGCCTCCATCTCTGTCTCTCCTGTCTCTGATCTCTCTTCAAAACCGCTCACACGTGGGGTCACAGGTGGGCTCCCATGAGGGCTGCTCCCTCCAGGCTGCGCTCCAGGTTCTGCCTGCTGCCCTCGGGTCTGCCTCAACCCACCTCACCCCACAGCGGGCGCCCTGAACCAGCCCGCCAGGACAGTGGAGTTTGCCAAGAGAAAGAGGCCAGTGGAAGGGAGACTCCAGGGCTGGGTGGGGTCAACCTCCTGGCCTGTGCCCTCACCCTTCCAGTCCAGCGGGCCCTGGCCATCCCGGCAGGTGGAGACAGACGGCTCCGCGTGGCGCACGGTCAGGGAAGTCAGCAGCACCATGATGAGAACACCCTCGGCCTGCCTGCACAGCCACAAAGCCCTCAGCCCCGCCCCAGTGCTGCCCCGGGCACCCCGAGGGGCAAAGGGTGCCTAGGAAAGCCGTGGGAAGGGGCACTCACCCCAGCACGAAGACCAGGCCCGTGGCTGCACCCTCACCCACGGGGAAGGAGCACTCGACCGCCAGCTCCATGGCAATGGGCGCCACCGAGAAGCCAAAGAACCCCAGCAGCGAGCAGATGGTGGCCAGCACGATGGTCTGTCCCTGCAGCTGGGACACCTGGGCAGCGAGCCGCACAGACCGGCAGGGCAGGAGTCAGAAGTGCCCCAGCCTGGGCCCCAGGCCCTGCCGGGCCCTGCCGGGGGCCGGGCAGGGCCAGGGCTGGGGAGGCCATGGTGCCCACACCACTCCAGGGACACCCCAGCGGGGGCACCTGGGACTGAGTGGGTCTGGATGTCTGTTATGGCCAGCCTGCCAGCTGCCCCACCCCTGGGGCACCCCACTCTCACCCTCTGCAAGGTGGTCTCAGTTCAAGAGGCTCTTACCACAGCAAAGGCCACGCAGGCCAGAGACGTCAGGCAGAGGCCGATCTTGATGGCCTCAGTGAAGCGCTTGGTCCTGTCCACGTACAAGCCCAGAGCCACTGCCCCCAGGACTCCAAACACGATGAAGAGAGCCCCGCAGAGGCCCGCAAATTCCTGGAGGATAGGGGCACCCTGTCCATCATCTGCGCCCAGGAGGTGGCACTCACCCTAACCCCACCACCAGGGAACCCACGGCAGGGTCAGCAAGCAGCACCCAAGGCCCAGGGAGGGCCGCGTGGAAGGCTCGGGGGCGGGAGGCGTCCTCCCTGGAGGTGCCACGGCCTTGTCTCACCTCCACCCAGGAACTGGACAAGTCCTAGAGAAAGGGCCTGGCTTCTGCAGATGCCCTTGATGCCTGTCACCTCTGAGCAACTGGGAACACTCGGGGCCTGAACCCCACACCCAGTGCTGAAGCCAGACCACAGCAGGCACAGCGGAGATGCTGCGAGTCCGACACCAGAAGGACTCACAGGCCTGGCGGAGGGCCGTGGGAGCAGGCGGGCTCTGCCAGCACCCCGGCCCATGGCTGCCACCCACTGTCTCAGGAGCACCCTAACAGGAGGTCACCCTGTCCAGGTGTGGAGACAGCACTTGGGAAGTTAGCGGGCAACTCCACAGCCACCAGCAGGTCAACAGGCCCCCAAGGCTGTGCCCGGGTGGGGGGCCCCCAGGTTGGGGACAGCACTCACGCTGGAGTAGCCGTTCACGCAGAGGACCTGCTCCAGGAGGGCTGAGAAGCTGGAGAAGACGCCAATGCCGCCCCCGAAGCACACAGCCAGGACGACGTAGGCCCTGTTCCTTGTGAGCTAAAGGGGAGGGGTCGCTCAGTCCAGAGCCTCAGCAGCACAGGCAGGGACTCCAGGGGTGGGCTGCCCCTCCCCCTCCTCGCCCCCCCACCCCCGGGGCCCCCAGCACGCACAGCACTGACCAGCTTCAGCCCGGCTAGGAACGACAGCGAGGTGGACTGGGCAGCCCCCACAGAGGGCGGGGTTGGGGGCACACTCTCCCAGAGGCATGCAGTGGCCAGCAAGAATGTGACGCCGGCAGGGAGGATGTAGGTGCCTAGCTGTGGGGAGAGTGTGCATGAGTGCACGTACACAGGTCCCCATGGATGCATGCACACGCACACGGGCATGAGTGCACACACACAGGTCCCCATGGATGCACGCACACAGGTCCCTGTAGATACATGCACATGGGCGTGAGTGCACTCACACACACAGGTCCCCATGGGCACACGCACACGGGCATGAGTCCACTCACACAGGTCCCCGTGGATGCACGCACACAGGTGTGAGTCCACTCACACAGGTCCCCGTGGATGCACACACATGCACACGGGCGTGAGTGCACGTACACAGGTCACCATGGATGCACGCACACAGGTATGAGTGCACTCACACAGGTGCCCGTGGATACAAGCATACGCACACGGGCGTGAGTGCACTCACACAGGTCCCTAGGAATGCGCACACACACACATGGGCGTGAGTGCACGCACACAGGTTCCCATGGATGTACACACATGTACACAGGCGCCTCAAGTCTGCTCCCCAGGNGCTTGGTCCTGTCCACGTACAAGCCCAGAGCCACTGCCCCCAGGACTCCAAACACGATGAAGAGAGCCCCGCAGAGGCCCGCAAATTCCTGGAGGATAGGGGCACCCTGTCCATCATCTGCGCCCAGGAGGTGGCACTCACCCTAACCCCACCACCAGGGAACCCACGGCAGGGTCAGCAAGCAGCACCCAAGGCCCAGGGAGGGCCGCGTGGAAGGCTCGGGGGCGGGAGGCGTCCTCCCTGGAGGTGCCACGGCCTTGTCTCACCTCCACCCAGGAACTGGACAAGTCCTAGAGAAAGGGCCTGGCTTCTGCAGATGCCCTTGATGCCTGTCACCTCTGAGCAACTGGGAACACTCGGGGCCTGAACCCCACACCCAGTGCTGAAGCCAGACCACAGCAGGCACAGCGGAGATGCTGCGAGTCCGACACCAGAAGGACTCACAGGCCTGGCGGAGGGCCGTGGGAGCAGGCGGGCTCTGCCAGCACCCCGGCCCATGGCTGCCACCCACTGTCTCAGGAGCACCCTAACAGGAGGTCACCCTGTCCAGGTGTGGAGACAGCACTTGGGAAGTTAGCGGGCAACTCCACAGCCACCAGCAGGTCAACAGGCCCCCAAGGCTGTGCCCGGGTGGGGGGCCCCCAGGTTGGGGACAGCACTCACGCTGGAGTAGCCGTTCACGCAGAGGACCTGCTCCAGGAGGGCTGAGAAGCTGGAGAAGACGCCAATGCCGCCCCCGAAGCACACGGCCAGGACGACGTAGGCCCTGTTCCTTGTGAGCTAAAGGGGAGGGGTCGCTCAGTCCAGAGCCTCAGCAGCACAGGCAGGGACTCCAGGGGTGGGCTGCCCCTCCCCCTCCTCGCCCCCCCACCCACGGGGCCCCCAGCACGCACAGCACTGACCAGCTTCAGCCCGGCTAGGAACGACAGCGAGGTGGACTGGGCAGCCCCCACAGAGGGCGGGGTTGGGGGCACACTCTCCCAGAGGCATGCAGTGGCCAGCAAGAATGTGACGCCGGCAGGGAGGATGTAGGTGCCTAGCTGTGGGGAGAGTGTGCATGAGTGCACGTACACAGGTCCCCATGGATGCACGCACACAGGTCCCTGTAGATACATGCACATGGGCGTGAGTGCACTCACACACACAGGTCCCCATGGGCACACGCACACGGGCATGAGTCCACTCACACAGGTCCCCGTGGATGCACGCACACAGGTGTGAGTCCACTCACACAGGTCCCCGTGGATGCACACACATGCACACGGGCGTGAGTGCACGTACACAGGTCACCATGGATGCACGCACACAGGTATGAGTGCACTCACACAGGTGCCCGTGGATACAAGCATACGCACACGGGCGTGAGTGCACTCACACAGGTCCCTAGGAATGCGCACACACACACATGGGCGTGAGTGCACGCACACAGGTTCCCATGGATGTACACACATGTACACAGGCGCCTCAAGTCTGCTCCCCAGGCTTCAGACGAGCCGCTGCCTCCTCACTGCCCGTCCCACCTATCGTTCCAGGTGGACGCCAGCAACCCCTTTTGCTGCATTCAGAAGCCTGGCTTTCAAAATTTCACCCAAGGATGACTCCAACAATGATGGCCTCAGCTCGACGGTCTCTGGGAGCTCTATCCAGCTGTCACCTGGACCCTCTCTCCCACCTCTGTGAGTGACCCCAACCATCCCCCAGCTAGAAGCCCCTCACTCATCAGTGCACCCCACTCCCCAGCTGAATCAAACCCCAGGCTCTCTCGCTGGACACTCCGGGCACACCTTTCGTTCCCCAAGCTGCTCTGGACCAGATGGAATCACTCCCCCTTCAGATCCCCGCAGGCTATCCGTCACATCCAGCCAACCGCCTGCCACGTGGACTGACGCTTCCCTCAGCCCTCCCTCGCTCAGCAGACACACACTTTTGGCTGCAGCCGCACCCCTCAGTCTCGCCTTCACCTCAGCGCCTTTCTCTCTGACCTCATCCTCCTCCCCACCCCCACCCCCAGGAATGCCTCATCCTGCTGCAGCCAGCCTCTCGCCACCCTGGTCCTCTCTCCCCTCCAAGGAAAACACCCAGCATCCCAGTGCCTGGGGTTGTGCCTGACGCTCAGAAGGTGCCCAGTACTTGCAATGGAGAAAGCCCCATGTACACGGGGTGCACTCACCCCTGTGTTCACAGCAGGTGCACGTGCACACTCGCACGGACAGTGTGGGTCCACAACCCACCCCCACACGTGCACGCATGCACTAGCACACACAGCCCACAAACGTGCACACACACACATGCAAACACACACAGCCACTCAGGCACAGCCGCACACTCTACACCGCACACAGAGGTGCACACACGCGTGCACCGGTGAGCTCCCTCACCATCAAGGGGACGTCCTCCTCCGTCTTCACCAGGATGGGAGACAGCAGGTTGGCCACCAGAATACCCAGGGGATTTGCTGGATGGACAGGGATGTGCGTCAGCTCAGGAAGGCAGGCTGGGCCCCCATCCACGGAGGAGCCCTCGCCCTCCAGAGCGGGGGGAGTGCACGGAGGCACCCGGCCACACGCTAAGCAGAGGGGACGCCGGCCTCACCGAGACTCACACATGGTGCCGATCATGTTGGCTGTGGCTCGCTGGTGCTCAGGGAACCACAAGGCGGCCAGCTTGGCTGGAGAGAAGATGACCAGGGTCTGGGCCAGGGCACAGATGCTCTGCCCACCCAGGAGGAAGACAAACGGGTCCCGAGTGCTGACAGCCATGCTGGGCACGGAGCGGACCACGCTCCCTGCGAAGTTCAGGAGCGCGCCGAGCATAGTCTGCAAGGTGGGGTCAGAAGAGCTGCCCAGCAGCCGGGACGCCCCCAGCGCCCCAGCCTCCACTCGCCACCCAGTGGCTCTGCCTGAGGGCTCGGATCTGGGAGGAGGGGATGGCTCTCAATCCCATGCTTGGGGAGCTGCCTGTCCGAGAGCAGGCCCTGGCGTGTGGTCTGACTCACCGCCCAGAGGAGTCCAATGGAGTCCAGAACCCAGATGGCCACCACACCGGACGGGATGGACACCACAAGGTAGACCAGTGACAGCCAGTTGATCTGCTCGGTGGAGAGGAGGAAGTGCCCAGCGATCGTGTCAGCCACGGGTGCGAAGCTGAGCCACAGCTGCGAGACACAGGCTGAAATCAGCCCGGGGCAGGCACCGCAGACCCTGCAGCTGCCGGCTGCCCTGGGCACAGCCGGCTGGTCTGAGGGAGGGAAAGGGTCCGGGCGTCCCGTCAGGGCTGGGGTCTGCACTTGGTCACGCCAGGGGGGAGGCCCCAGCTGGGGGCTCAGACAGCATGTCAGGACAGAGAACCGGAACCATCCTTGCAGACATGGTCCCAGGGCAGAAGGAGGCGGACAACCTGGCTGGACCCTGTAGGACAGCGAGGCCCCCAGCACTGACCCTCCGAGGAGAAGACCTGGGGCTGACAGCAGAAGAGAGATGGCCACCATGCAGGGGGGTGGGGGGGGGCGCCTAGACTGGTGCTGGCCAAAGCTGCAGTGCCGGGAGGCGGGAGAGGGCCCTGGCCCCCCGCCACATGGACGTGGAGTTTGCCCAGACAGGACAGGGCGAGGAGCACATTGTGGGGGCAACTCCGTGGACACTCGGTGCCCGTGGAAGACACCTCGGTGCACCAGGGCTTACTGCAGGAGGCAGTGGGGAGGCATCCTGGCCTGGTCCAGAAATGAAGGTGTCACAAATCAAAGCCCGCCGACTCCACCTCTGAGAGGGCACAGCAAGGCGGGAGCTCACCCAGGCCTCACACCCGGCCCCCATGGCGGAGGCCGCAGGATCCAGCCTTCCTAACCCGAACAGAGCTCTGGCCACAGAGCCCCACGTGACAGCAACCTTGGGCAACAGCTGCCTTTTCTTCCCTTTTCTCAGGACAGAGCTTCTAGGTTCAGGAAGAACTTGGTGCAGGCCACCTGCTTCCTGCCCAGCTGACCCAGCAGCAAGAAAGCCTGGCTCTGGCTGCCACACCTTCTGCTCGAAGCCTACCTTCACCAGCCTCGCCCCTCGGCCCTCCCCAGAACCTGTGGCCAGCAGGGCAGAGGAAGGTCTGAAACACACACAGCAACGTGGGGGCGACTGGGTGCCCAGGGCGCGGACTTCCCCCACGTGTTCCCAGCCTGCCGGGAGGCCCTGTGCGTCCTTTGAGAACGTGGGCGCCTGTCCCCGCCGCTGGCCCTCACCCAGACCACTCCAGGGCCACTGAGGCCTCACTGCAAGCGGCACCCACGTGCCCTTCACGCTGCCCACCCCGCCCGGGACGGAGGGCCCTGCGCATCTGGCCACAGGAGTAAGCAAGGGTGCATCTCTTGACCCGAGCTCCCTGCTGTGACCCCGCGGGGACCGTGACAAGTCCTGGTGTGATTCCTGTCTGCTCCATGACAATTTGTGGACGAGACAAGTGTGGGAGCACAGCCTCGGCCTCCAACATCCACCCCCAGACACTGAAGCAGCTGGAGGGCTGAGAGAGACTCCCGCTCTGCGTTCTCAAACCACTGAACCCAAACCCAGTCCTGGCTTCACAGTGTTCAGACGCAGACCAGAAACTGCTGCAGAGAAAAACAAGTCCCAGGCTGGGCATGCCACTTGTCCCAGCACAGGGCTGGCCAGCAAGGAGAGGAAGAAAGAGGTCCCAAAGAGTTTGCAGTGACATCCAAGAGGGGCTGTCGCCCAAGAACCTCTCCAAGGTGGTACCTCCAGGGCTGCCCTCACCTGCCAGCCCCTCCTCGGCACGGTCTCTGCATCTGATCTCCCTCTGCCACCCAGGGCCACCCTGAGCTTCGGGCCCCACTGACCCCACCACTCTGCGTTTCATGATTGTGGCCACCCCTCAACTGCCCAACTCCCTGAGGTCCGGCATGAGGCTGAACGGTGTTCTCTCAGGCAGCCTGCAGAAGGAGACCCGCGGCCCCGAAGCTCTGCAGCCTGGCCGCTCAGCAGGCAGCCACAAGCCTCAGGCTGGAAGAGCATGCAGCCCAGGGCAAGCAGGAAGGCATGGCCCGGGGCTGGAGGAGCAGAGAGAGGTCTGCTGGCTGGGCCGCGGCGCGTGCTGGGCCGGCAGAGGGCTTAGACCCTCAAGGGGCGAGTCTGGGGGAGCAGCAGGCTGGGAGAGTTGGGGCCCTGGAACCAGCATACCCGGCTCTCGCGGGGGCTTCTCTGGTCTCAGGGGCTGTGCTGATGAGCACTGTCCCTTCCAGCAGTGGGGTCAGTTCTAGAACAGCTGAAGGCTCCCTGCTGACCCCAGCTGGGTGGCTGTGAAGAAAAGGACTGAGTGGGCGGGCAAGAAGGCCTCTGGTGAGGGACCCTGGAAGTGAGCCAGAAACCCTGGGAGGGCCGCCAGGGCCCAGGGAAGAGAGGCAGGTAGGGGGACCGAGCGGGTGTCCAGGCTGCGGTGGGAGACCGCGGGAGGGGCCCTCCGTGGCTGCGGACAGCGACTCTCTCGGCGGCAGGAGCGCACTCCGTCGAAACCACAGCGAGCCTCAGGATCTGGGCTCAGGCCCCGCGAGGACAGACGGGGGCCCCGCTCTCCCTGCGCAGCCTCGGCCAGGGGAGGGGCTCTCCGCCCCCGGCCCGCCCTCCCCCGCGGTTCCGCCGTCGCGAGACGAGAGGGCCGCGTCCCGGGAGGGCTGAGCGAGCTCTCCGCGGCCGATTCCCCAACGGGACGCGGCGCTCGGCGCGCACCGGACGCCGACGGGCCGGGCTCGGCAAGGCCCCGGCCCGGCCCGCAGCCTCGCCCCGCCGGCCCGGCCCCGGCCCAGCCCCTACCGTGGCGTTGGAGCAGCTGAGCAGGCTGATCACCAGCAGGAAGACCCACCGGCGGGCGTAGGCGCGGTAGCCCCCCAGCACGCTCCGGGCCGAGGTCGCCGGGGCGGCCTCTAACCAGCCCCCCGTCGGCCCCGCCATTGCCGCTGCACCCGGGCCGCCGACTTTCGGAGCCGCGCGGATGAGCCGGGACCGCCCTCGGAGGTGCGGTCGGGCCAGAACCCGCCCCGCAGGCAGGGGTTACCACTGGTTGGGCTGAAAAGGGACCACGCGCTCATGCACGTGGGTCAGGGGCGGCTCGGGAAGTCACTGCCTCGCGGAAATGCCGCACTTTCTGAAAGGGGTTGTGGAAAGAACTTCGCCACCCCCACCCACCAATTTCCTGAGGCCCAAACAAGTAACAGCTGGAGGCCAACCTGGAGGAGGAGGCTGGAGTCAGTTTGCCAAGCGCCTCCAATCAATGATCTAGACTCCACTCGAGTCAGCCCTGCAGAGAAGCAGGACTGAGGGAGGACGGACAGAGATGATGCCGGCAGAGGGGGAGGTGAAGACTAGCCTGTCCTCATACTCAGGGAAAGGGCTGTGCCAGAGCACGGGACGTGGGCCAGGGAGGAGCAGGTGACCTCCCCCTACCTGGGAATCTGCAGTTTGCAGCTGAGAAAACGCGAGACATAGATTTCTGTGGGCTTGCACACAGGGATCCCAAGGGAACATTTCAAGCAAAGATGGGCAAATAAAGGACAAAAACAGTAAGCACCTAGTAGCTGCAGGGAAGTGGCAAATGTGCAGAGAGGAGCTGTTCAAAAAGTGTGAGTGCTCTGAGTGTGCACAGCGGTGCCATCACTCACCCAGAGCCAGACATCCTGGAGTGTGAAGTCACGTGGGCCTGAGGAAGCATCACCGTGAACAAAGCCACTGGAGGTGATGGAATTCCAGCTGAGCTACTTCAGATCCTGAAAGATGATGCTGTGAAAGTGCTGCACTCAGTATGCCAGCAAATTTGGAAAACTAAACAGTGGACGCAGGACTGGAAAAGGTCAGTTTTCATTCCATCCCAAAGAAAGACAATGCCAAAGAATGTTGAAAGAACTGAAATTGCACTCATTTCACATGCTGGCAAGGTGATGCTCAGAATCCTTCAACATGGGCTTCAACAGCATGTGAACCATGAACTTCCAGATGTTCAAGCTGGATTTAGAAAAGGTAGATAAACCAGAGATCGAATTGCCAACATCCGTTGGATCATAGAAAAAGCAAGGGAATTCCAGGAAAACATCTATTTCTGCTTCACTGAATGTGCTAAAGCCTTTGACTGTGTGGAATAAAATGTAGAAAAACAAACTGTAGAAAATTATTAGAGATGGGAATACCAAACCACTTTACCTGCCTTCTGAGAAACATGTATTCAGATCCAGAAGCAACAGTTAGAACTGGACATGGAACAATTGGTTGTTCAAAACTGGGAAAGGGCTACGTCAAGGCTGTATATGGTCACCCTGCTTATTTAACGTCTGTGCAGAGTACATCATATAAAATGCCAGGCTACATGAAACATGAGCTGGAATCAAGATTGCTGGGAGAAATATCAATAACCTCAGATATGCAGATGACACCACCCTAATGGCAGAAAGTGAAGAGCTAAAGAGCCTCTTGATGAAGGTAAAAGAGGAAAGTGAAAAAGCTGGCTTAAAACTCAACCTTCAAGAAACTAAGATCATGGCATCCAGTCCCATTACTTCATGACAAATAGATGGTTAAACAATGGAAACAGTGACAGATTTTATTTTCTTGGGCTCCAAAAATCACTACAGATGGTGACTGCCATGAAATTTAAAGGCAATTGCTCCTTGGAAGCAAAGCTATGACCAACCTAGACAGCATATTATAAAGCAGAGACATCACTTTGCTGACAAGTGTCTGTATAGTCAAAGCTATGGTTTTTCCTGTAGTCATGTTTGGATGTGAGAGATGGACCATAAAGAAGGCTGAGTGCTGAAAAATTGAAGCTTTCGAACTGTGGTGTTGGAGAAGACTCTTGAGAGTCCCTTGGACTGCAAGGAGATAAAACAAGTCAATCTTAAAGGAGATCAGCCCTGAATAATCATTGGAAGGACTGGTGCTGAAGCTGAAGTGCTAATACTGTGGCCACCTGATGTGAAGAGCTGATTCATTTGAAAAGACCCTGATGCTGGGAAAGATTGGAGACAGGAGGAGAAGGGGACAATAGAGGATGAGATGGTTGGATGGCATCACCAACTCAATGGACATGAGTTTGAGCAAGCTCCGGGAGCTGGTGGTGGACAGGGAGGCCTGGCGTGCTGCAACGCATAGGGTTGCAAAGAGTCAGACACAACTGAGAGACTGAACTGAACTGAAGGCCAGAAGGAGAGAAGGGCCACCTCCTCTCTCCCACAAGCACTCTCCTGTGGGCGGGCAGTCTCCTGTCCAGCTTCCTTCCTCCCC
>SJYW01052899.1:147198-175417 GCA_006410735.1 Raphicerus campestris | reverse complement strand
CCCCCACCCCCAGGAATGCCTCATCCTGCTGCAGCCAGCCTCTCGCCACCCTGGTCCTCTCTCCCCTCCAAGGAAAACACCCAGCATCCCAGTGCCTGGGGTTGTGCCTGACGCTCAGAAGGTGCCCAGTACTTGCAATGGAGAAAGCCCCATGTACACGGGGTGCACTCACCCCTGTGTTCACAGCAGGTGCACGTGCACACTCGCACGGACAGTGTGGGTCCACAACCCACCCCCACACGTGCACGCATGCACTAGCACACACAGCCCACAAACGTGCACACACACACATGCAAACACACACAGCCACTCAGGCACAGCCGCACACTCTACACCGCACACAGAGGTGCACACACGCGTGCACCGGTGAGCTCCCTCACCATCAAGGGGACGTCCTCCTCCGTCTTCACCAGGATGGGAGACAGCAGGTTGGCCACCAGAATACCCAGGGGATTTGCTGGATGGACAGGGATGTGCGTCAGCTCAGGAAGGCAGGCTGGGCCCCCATCCACGGAGGAGCCCTCGCCCTCCAGAGCGGGGGGAGTGCACAGAGGCACCCGGCCACACGCTAAGCAGAGGGGACGCCGGCCTCACCGAGACTCACACATGGTGCCGATCATGTTGGCTGTGGCTCGCTGGTGCTCAGGGAACCACAAGGCGGCCAGCTTGGCTGGAGAGAAGATGACCAGGGTCTGGGCCAGGGCACAGATGCTCTGCCCACCCAGGAGGAAGACAAACGGGTCCCGAGTGCTGACAGCCATGCTGGGCACGGAGCGGACCACGCTCCCTGTGAAGTTCAGGAGCGCGCCGAGCATAGTCTGCAAGGTGGGGTCAGAAGAGCTGCCCAGCAGCCGGGACGCCCCCAGCGCCCCAGCCTCCACTCGCCACCCAGTGGCTCTGCCTGAGGGCTCAGATCTGGGAGGAGGGGATGGCTCTCAATCCCATGCTTGGGGAGCTGCCTGTCCGAGAGCAGGCCCTGGCGTGTGGTCTGACTCACCGCCCAGAGGAGTCCAATGGAGTCCAGAACCCAGATGGCCACCACACCGGACGGGATGGACACCACAAGGTAGACCAGTGACAGCCAGTTGATCTGCTCGGTGGAGAGGAGGAAGTGCCCAGCGATCGTGTCAGCCACGGGTGCGAAGCTGAGCCACAGCTGCGAGACACAGGCTGAAATCAGCCCGGGGCAGGCACCGCAGACCCTGCAGCTGCCGGCTGCCCTGGGCACAGCCGGCCGGTCTGAGGGAGGGAAAGGGTCCGGGCGTCCCGTCAGGGCTGGGGTCTGCACTTGGTCACGCCAGGGGGGAGGCCCCAGCTGGGGGCTCAGACAGCATGTCAGGACAGAGAACCGGAACCATCCTTGCAGACATGGTCCCAGGGCAGAAGGAGGCGGACAACCTGGCTGGACCCTGTAGGACAGCGAGGCCCCCAGCACTGACCCTCCGAGGAGAAGACCTGGGGCTGACAGCAGAAGAGAGATGGCCACCATGCAGGGGGGTGGGGGGGGGCGCCTAGACTGGTGCTGGCCAAAGCTGCAGTGCCGGGAGGCGGGAGAGGGCCCTGGCCCCCCGCCACATGGACGTGGAGTTTGCCCAGACAGGACAGGGCGAGGAGCACATTGTGGGGGCAACTCCGTGGACACTCGGTGCCCGTGGAAGACACCTCGGTGCACCAGGGCTTACTGCAGGAGGCAGTGGGGAGGCATCCTGGCCTGGTCCAGAAATGAAGGTGTCACAAATCAAAGCCCGCCGACTCCACCTCTGAGAGGGCACAGCAAGGCGGGAGCTCACCCAGGCCTCACACCCGGCCCCCATGGCGGAGGCCGCAGGATCCAGCCTTCCTAACCCGAACAGAGCTCTGGCCACAGAGCCCCACGTGACAGCAACCTTGGGCAACAGCTGCCTTTTCTTCCCTTTTCTCAGGACAGAGCTTCTAGGTTCAGGAAGAACTTGGTGCAGGCCACCTGCTTCCTGCCCAGCTGACCCAGCAGCAAGAAAGCCTGGCTCTGGCTGCCACACCTTCTGCTCGAAGCCTACCTTCACCAGCCTCGCCCCTCGGCCCTCCCCAGAACCTGTGGCCAGCAGGGCAGAGGAAGGTCTGAAACACACACAGCAACGTGGGGGCGACTGGGTGCCCAGGGCGCGGACTTCCCCCACGTGTTCCCAGCCTGCCGGGAGGCCCTGTGCGTCCTTTGAAAACGTGGGCGCCTGTCCCCGCCGCTGGCCCTCACCCAGACCACTCCAGGGCCACTGAGGCCTCACTGCAAGCGGCACCCACGTGCCCTTCACGCTGCCCACCCCGCCCGGGACGGAGGGCCCTGCGCATCTGGCCACAGGAGTAAGCAAGGGTGCATCTCTTGACCCGAGCTCCCTGCTGTGACCCCGCGGGGACCGTGACAAGTCCTGGTGTGATTCCTGTCTGCTCCATGACAATTTGTGGACGAGACAAGTGTGGGAGCACAGCCTCGGCCTCCAACATCCACCCCCAGACACTGAAGCAGCTGGAGGGCTGAGAGAGACTCCCGCTCTGCGTTCTCAAACCACTGAACCCAAACCCAGTCCTGGCTTCACAGTGTTCAGACGCAGACCAGAAACTGCTGCAGAGAAAAACAAGTCCCAGGCTGGGCATGCCACTTGTCCCAGCACAGGGCTGGCCAGCAAGGAGAGGAAGAAAGAGGTCCCAAAGAGTTTGCAGTGACATCCAAGAGGGGCTGTCGCCCAAGAACCTCTCCAAGGTGGTACCTCCAGGGCTGCCCTCACCTGCCAGCCCCTCCTCGGCACGGTCTCTGCATCTGATCTCCCTCTGCCACCCAGGGCCGCCCTGAGCTTCGGGCCCCACTGACCCCACCACTCTGCGTTTCATGATTGTGGCCACCCCTCAACTGCCCAACTCCCTGAGGTCCGGCATGAGGCTGAACGGTGTTCTCTCAGGCAGCCTGCAGAAGGAGACCCGCGGCCCCGAAGCTCTGCAGCCTGGCCGCTCAGCAGGCAGCCACAAGCCTCAGGCTGGAAGAGCATGCAGCCCAGGGCAAGCAGGAAGGCATGGCCCGGGGCTGGAGGAGCAGAGAGAGGTCTGCTGGCTGGGCCGCGGCGCGTGCTGGGCCGGCAGAGGGCTTAGACCCTCAAGGGGCGAGTCTGGGGGAGCAGCAGGCTGGGAGAGTTGGGGCCCTGGAACCAGCATACCCGGCTCTCGCGGGGGCTTCTCTGGTCTCAGGGGCTGTGCTGATGAGCACTGTCCCTTCCAGCAGTGGGGTCAGTTCTAGAACAGCTGAAGGCTCCCTGCTGACCCCAGCTGGGTGGCTGTGAAGAAAAGGACTGAGTGGGCGGGCAAGAAGGCCTCTGGTGAGGGACCCTGGAAGTGAGCCAGAAACCCTGGGAGGGCCGCCAGGGCCCAGGGAAGAGAGGCAGGTAGGGGGACCGAGCGGGTGTCCAGGCTGCGGTGGGAGACCGCGGGAGGGGCCCTCCGTGGCTGCGGACAGCGACTCTCTCGGCGGCAGGAGCGCACTCCGTCGAAACCACAGCGAGCCTCAGGATCTGGGCTCAGGCCCCGCGAGGACAGACGGGGGCCCCGCTCTCCCTGCGCAGCCTCGGCCAGGGGAGGGGCTCTCCGCCCCCGGCCCGCCCTCCCCCGCGGTTCCGCCGTCGCGAGACGAGAGGGCCGCGTCCCGGGAGGGCTGAGCGAGCTCTCCGCGGCCGATTCCCCAACGGGACGCGGCGCTCGGCGCGCACCGGACGCCGACGGGCCGGGCTCGGCAAGGCCCCGGCCCGGCCCGCAGCCTCGCCCCGCCGGCCCGGCCCCGGCCCAGCCCCTACCGTGGCGTTGGAGCAGCTGAGCAGGCTGATCACCAGCAGGAAGACCCACCGGCGGGCGTAGGCGCGGTAGCCCCCCAGCACGCTCCGGGCCGAGGTCGCCGGGGCGGCCTCTAACCAGCCCCCCGTCGGCCCCGCCATTGCCGCTGCACCCGGGCCGCCGACTTTCGGAGCCGCGCGGATGAGCCGGGACCGCCCTCGGAGGTGCGGTCGGGCCAGAACCCGCCCCGCAGGCAGGGGTTACCACTGGTTGGGCTGAAAAGGGACCACGCGCTCATGCACGTGGGTCAGGAGCGGCTCGGGAAGTCACTGCCTCGCGGAAATGCCGCACTTTCTGAAAGGGGTTGTGGAAAGAACTTCGCCACCCCCACCCACCAATTTCCTGAGGCCCAAACAAGTAACAGCTGGAGGCCAACCTGGAGGAGGAGGCTGGAGTCAGTTTGCCAAGCGCCTCCAATCAATGATCTAGACTCCACTCGAGTCAGCCCTGCAGAGAAGCAGGACTGAGGGAGGACGGACAGAGATGATGCCGGCAGAGGGGGAGGTGAAGACTAGCCTGTCCTCATACTCAGGGAAAGGGCTGTGCCAGAGCACGGGACGTGGGCCAGGGAGGAGCAGGTGACCTCCCCCTACCTGGGAATCTGCAGTTTGCAGCTGAGAAAACGCGAGACATAGATTTCTGTGGGCTTGCACACAGGGATCCCAAGGGAACATTTCAAGCAAAGATGGGCAAATAAAGGACAAAAACAGTAAGCACCTAGTAGCTGCAGGGAAGTGGCAAATGTGCAGAGAGGAGCTGTTCAAAAAGTGTGAGTGCTCTGAGTGTGCACAGCGGTGCCATCACTCACCCAGAGCCAGACATCCTGGAGTGTGAAGTCACGTGGGCCTGAGGAAGCATCACCGTGAACAAAGCCACTGGAGGTGATGGAATTCCAGCTGAGCTACTTCAGATCCTGAAAGATGATGCTGTGAAAGTGCTGCACTCAGTATGCCAGCAAATTTGGAAAACTAAACAGTGGACGCAGGACTGGAAAAGGTCAGTTTTCATTCCATCCCAAAGAAAGACAATGCCAAAGAATGTTGAAAGAACTGAAATTGCACTCATTTCACATGCTGGCAAGGTGATGCTCAGAATCCTTCAACATGGGCTTCAACAGCATGTGAACCATGAACTTCCAGATGTTCAAGCTGGATTTAGAAAAGGTAGATAAACCAGAGATCGAATTGCCAACATCCGTTGGATCATAGAAAAAGCAAGGGAATTCCAGGAAAACATCTATTTCTGCTTCACTGAATGTGCTAAAGCCTTTGACTGTGTGGAATAAAATGTAGAAAAACAAACTGTAGAAAATTATTAGAGATGGGAATACCAAACCACTTTACCTGCCTTCTGAGAAACATGTATTCAGATCCAGAAGCAACAGTTAGAACTGGACATGGAACAATTGGTTGTTCAAAACTGGGAAAGGGCTACGTCAAGGCTGTATATGGTCACCCTGCTTATTTAACGTCTGTGCAGAGTACATCATATAAAATGCCAGGCTACATGAAACATGAGCTGGAATCAAGATTGCTGGGAGAAATATCAATAACCTCAGATATGCAGATGACACCACCCTAATGGCAGAAAGTGAAGAGCTAAAGAGCCTCTTGATGAAGGTAAAAGAGGAAAGTGAAAAAGCTGGCTTAAAACTCAACCTTCAAGAAACTAAGATCATGGCATCCAGTCCCATTACTTCATGACAAATAGATGGTTAAACAATGGAAACAGTGACAGATTTTATTTTCTTGGGCTCCAAAAATCACTACAGATGGTGACTGCCATGAAATTTAAAGGCAATTGCTCCTTGGAAGCAAAGCTATGACCAACCTAGACAGCATATTATAAAGCAGAGACATCACTTTGCTGACAAGTGTCTGTATAGTCAAAGCTATGGTTTTTCCTGTAGTCATGTTTGGATGTGAGAGATGGACCATAAAGAAGGCTGAGTGCTGAAAAATTGAAGCTTTCGAACTGTGGTGTTGGAGAAGACTCTTGAGAGTCCCTTGGACTGCAAGGAGATAAAACAAGTCAATCTTAAAGGAGATCAGCCCTGAATAATCATTGGAAGGACTGGTGCTGAAGCTGAAGTGCTAATACTGTGGCCACCTGATGTGAAGAGCTGATTCATTTGAAAAGACCCTGATGCTGGGAAAGATTGGAGACAGGAGGAGAAGGGGACAATAGAGGATGAGATGGTTGGATGGCATCACCAACTCAATGGACATGAGTTTGAGCAAGCTCCGGGAGCTGGTGGTGGACAGGGAGGCCTGGCGTGCTGCAACGCATAGGGTTGCAAAGAGTCAGACACAACTGAGAGACTGAACTGAACTGAAGGCCAGAAGGAGAGAAGGGCCACCTCCTCTCTCCCACAAGCACTCTCCTGTGGGCGGGCAGTCTCCTGTCCAGCTTCCTTCCTCCCCTGAGGGCCACACCTCTCCTGACTCCCTGCAGCCCTCCTCCTGAGGGCCCCTGCAGGCAGGAGACTGGCTTGCGCTCTCCCTCCTCGCCTCCTCCCCCTGCACTGCCGCAGGGCTCTCCTCCCTCTCCAGAGGCTCTGGTGGAGTAGGCAGCGCAGAACCATCAGTCACCTTTCTACACATCAACTTTAAACATGTGGAAACCAAAATTAAAGACACGTGCTTTATGGTTACATCAGTTCAATTTAGTCATTTGATCATGTCCAACTCATTGTGACACCATGGACTGCAGCACGCCAGGCCTCCCTGTCCATCACCAACTCCCGGAGCCTGCTCAAACTCATGTCCATTGAGTCCATGATGCCATCCAACCATCTCATCCTCTGTCGTCCCCTTCTCCTCCTGCCCTCAGTCTTTCCCAGCATCAGGGTCTTTTCCAGTGAGTCAGCCCATTGAATCAGTTGCAAAAATATTGGCGTTTCAGCTTCAACATCAGTCCTTCCAATGAACACTCTGGCTGATCACCTTTAGAATGGACTGGTTGGATCTCTTTGCAGTCCAAGGGACTCTCAAGATCTTCTCCAACACCACAGTTCGAAAGCTTCAATTTTTCAGCACTCAGCCTTCTTTATGGTCCAACTCTCACATCCATACATGACTACTGGAAAAATCATAGCCTTAACTAGACGGACCTTTGTTGGCAAAGTAATGTCTCTGCTNGGGTGTTAGTTCTAAAAGGTCTTGTAGGTCTTCATAGAACCGTTCAACCTCAGCTTCTTCAGCGTTACTGGTCGGGACGGGTATAGACTTGGATAACTGTGATATTGAGTGGTTTGCCTTGGAGACGAACAGAGATCATTCTGTCATTTTTGAGATTGCATCCAAGTACTGCATTTCGGCCTCTTTTGTTGACCATGATTGTTGCTCCATTTCTTGTAAGGGATTCTTGCCCACAGTAGTAGATATAATGGTCATCTGAGCTAAATTCACTCATTCCAGTCCATTTTAGTTTGCTGGACCTAACATTCCTTGATGTTGGGTCCTTGATTCATGGACTTAACATTCCAGGTTCCTGTGCAATATTGCTCTTTACAGCATCAGACCTTGCTTCCATCACCAGTCACATCCACAGCTGGGTGTTGTTTTTGCTTTGGCTCCATCCTTTCATTCTTTCTGGAGTTACTTTTCCACTGATCTCCTGTAGCATATTGGGCACCTACCGACCTGGGGAGTTCATCTTTCAGTGTCCTATCTTTTTGCCTTTTCATACTGTTCATGGGGGTTCTCAAAGCAAGAATACTGAAGTGGCTTGCCATTCCCTTCTCCAGTGGACCACATTTTGTCAGAACTCCCCATGACCCATCTGTCTTGGGTGGCCCCTCACAGCATGGCTTAGTTTCACTGGGTTAGACAAGCCTGTGGTCCTTGTGATCAGACTGGCTAGTTTTCTGTGATTATGGTTTCAGTGTGTCTGCCCTCTGATGCCCTCTCTCAGCACCTACTGTCTTACTGGGGTTTCTCTTACCTTGGACATGGGATATCTCTTCACGGCTGCTCAAGCAAAGCGCAGCCGCTGTTCCTGACCTTGGACGTGGGGTATTTCCTCTCGGCTGCTCGCCACTTCAGCACCACACAGCCGCCGCTCACTGCAGTTACATCAGAGAAAAGAAAATACTTGGGTGTAAGCTTAGCAAAGTGTACAGAGAATCTATATGCTAAAAATTGTGGAACAGTAAAGAAAGGAACCAATGAAGACCTGAAAAAATGGAGATATTCCTATGTTTGTAGATCAGAGGACTCAGCATAGTAAATATGTCAAGTGTTTTCAGATTGATCTGTAGGCTTAATGCAATTCCCATCCAAGGTATTTTTGTAGACATAGACGGGGAGAAAATATTTGCAAGCCATGTACCCGACAAAGGACTGGTATCTGGAATATATAAAGAGGCTTCAAAACTCAACAGGAAAAAAAAGTGCAGTTAGAATATGGACGAAAGACGTAAAAGGACAGGCGCATCTTGACTGCGGCGAGGACACACTCGTGTCGGGCACACACACATAGTGAACGCGAGTGAGGCGGGAGGAAAGGGTCGTGGGTTGCATTCATATCTGTGTTATGGTTGTACCTGTGGACATCCCGGCCTGCTGCGATTCACGGGGTCGCAAAGAGTCGGACACGACTGAGCAACTGAACTCAGCTGACTGAACTGAGACTGGGGGCGAACTGGGCAAAGTGGGCAAGGAGTCCTGGTGTTATTTCCTACAGCTGTATTTGAACCTACAATTACCTCAAAATAAGAAGCTTAGCTTTTAAAAGCTTACATAGTGTGGAAAGTACATTCATTTGGAAACCATGACTTTTTCTACTTACGTAATGAGAGAGTTTGTTTAAATTCTGGACAGGTTTCTTAGGGTAAGCGCCTCCACTGTTCAGGTTTGACTCACACTGCACCAGCGCGCACACGTGCCTCTCTGTGCCTGGAATCCCGGTGCACAGCTCTGGAGACATCACATCTCAGAAATACACACCCTTTGATCTCCACACAAACCCACCTTGCATACTGCTTCTGAAAATTATCTAGAAATGCTTATTTAAAATAACATTCAACACACAGAATTATGACCAAAACTGAGTTTCCATTTCTTTTTTTCTGAATCAAAGACAGACTCCTATCAGCATCCCTCACAGCCATTCACTGACGCTTCTCCAGGCCAGCGTGTCGTTCTTAAACAGTCTCTTGCTCATAATCAGGCAGCTGAACGGGGTCTCTGCCAGACTGGAGCAAAGGCGGCGCAACCCTGCCAGGCAAGAGGCCTCGCGCTGCTCGAAGAGTCGCCCATGCCCATCCTGTCTGCTTGGTATTTGCTTGGCTTTATCTTCTCCCCTCAGGAGACTGCCAGCTGTATGAGGGCAAGAACCAGTCTGTCCACACCCAGAGCCCTGGAGGGGATGGGGCCGGCAGGTGGCTGTGACTAAGAACGTGGGGGGGGGGGGGCATTGCGCCCTGTGTTCCCCACCAGCAGCCCCTGCATCTCCAGGCCCCCGCCTGCCTGGGGGCCCTCGCGCTCACCGATGGGGCAGGACCCGCCAGCCCATCTGGTCCCGAAGCACAGCGTGCCCTCTCCTGGAGTCTGAGCCCCTGCTGCACACACCCTAATACCACACAGCTATGCACCACCTGGCAGGGACGGAGTTAGCAGATCAGAATCCGGATTCTCCAGCTCCTGCGAGAGACAGCGGCTTCTGTGAGGGAAGCCGAGCAGGGGTCTACAGAACTGCCCTGAAACATCAGCTTACTGACTTAAATGCAGAAAGGCTCTGACTGCCCAGAAAGAAGCCCTCAGGGGCCACCCCCCATCGACCCCTGGTCCCTCTCCAGTGTGGCTGGGGGAGGTCAGCACAGGGTCACATACACCTCAAAGTCCTGGCAAAAGCATCTGGGACCCAGCTTGCCAGCCTTTCCCACAGAGGACCCTGGGGCCCCCCAACCTGTGCTTCTCAGAACCATTCAGCCTGTTGAAGAAATAGGAGCTGGTTTTCTCACTTTTGTATGTGTCTGTACAAGATGGGCAGCCTTCTGTGTATGCATGGTGTTGGAGTGAGCAGAGGGAGGGGAAGGGAGGGCAGTAGGTGAGTGGTGCCATGCGCGGCCAGACGTCCGTCTGTTTCGTGTGTCTGGTATGATCCAGTGTGTGCGCGCTGTGTTATGTAAGGCTGCATGGTTAGCGGCTACTGAGGTATGCGAGGTGTGAGATGGGTTTTGTCTTTTGTGTGTATATAGTACGTAAAAGGGTTACTTAATTTTTCTGCCTGAATGGAAACAATGGACATTTCATTCTTTGATGTAAAATGAACAGTTAGGTCAGAAACGGTGAAGGGTCTGAGGCAGCTCTCCCTGCAGCTAACAGGGTGACCCAGCACAGTCTCCCATCTGTGGGACCACACCCAGGTCAGAGGCAGAGTGTTAGCTCCTTGCAGCAGCGGGAGCACCCAGACCAGCTCCTCCAGCTCCTCCCCACTGGCATGCAGAGGTCTGTGTTTCAGAAGAACCTTGAATTAGTAAGTCTGATCGCATATGGGATGGCTTGGGGACCTCCCATCCTGCCTTCCAGACAGAGAGAAGTGTTCATTGACTCTGGAATGTAAGCAGATCTTCCCCTGGAGGGGACATTCCTGTCTGCCCTGAAATGTCTCTGAGATGGACCTTCCTGACTCAGCTGTAAATGGCCTTGCTCGGAGTGCCTGGACCGCACGGGAACAGAAACGAGATTTTCGTGGAGAGCTGCTAGGATCTGTTTTTTAAAAATGCTTATAGATGGAGATCTAATTTTCTTACTGTGGATATTGTGTGATGAATATTTCAGCATGGTGTTCTGACTTGGAAAAGTATGGGTGTGTGTGTGTGTGTGTGTGTGTGTGTGNCAGCGGCTTCTGTGAGGGAAGCCGAGCAGGGGTCTACAGAACTGCCCTGAAACATCAGCTTACTGACTTAAATGCAGAAAGGCTCTGACTGCCCAGAAAGAAGCCCTCAGGGGCCACCCCCCATCGACCCCTGGTCCCTCTCCAGTGTGGCTGGGGGAGGTCAGCACAGGGTCACATACACCTCAAAGTCCTGGCAAAAGCATCTGGGACCCAGCTTGCCAGCCTTTCCCACAGAGGACCCTGGGGCCCCCCAACCTGTGCTTCTCAGAACCATTCAGCCTGTTGAAGAAATAGGAGCTGGTTTTCTCACTTTTGTATGTGTCTGTACAAGATGGGCAGCCTTCTGTGTATGCATGGTGTTGGAGTGAGCAGAGGGAGGGGAAGGGAGGGCAGTAGGTGAGTGGTGCCATGCGCGGCCAGACGTCCGTCTGTTTCGTGTGTCTGGTATGATCCAGTGTGTGCGCGCTGTGTTATGTAAGGCTGCATGGTTAGCGGCTACTGAGGTATGCGAGGTGTGAGATGGGTTTTGTCTTTTGTGTGTATATAGTACGTAAAAGGGTTACTTAATTTTTCTGCCTGAATGGAAACAATGGACATTTCATTCTTTGATGTAAAATGAACAGTTAGGTCAGAAACGGTGAAGGGTCTGAGGCAGCTCTCCCTGCAGCTAACAGGGTGACCCAGCACAGTCTCCCATCTGTGGGACCACACCCAGGTCAGAGGCAGAGTGTTAGCTCCTTGCAGCAGCGGGAGCACCCAGACCAGCTCCTCCAGCTCCTCCCCACTGGCATGCAGAGGTCTGTGTTTCAGAAGAACCTTGAATTAATAAGTCTGATCGCATATGGGATGGCTTGGGGACCTCCCATCCTGCCTTCCAGACAGAGAGAAGTGTTCATTGACTCTGGAATGTAAGCAGATCTTCCCCTGGAGGGGACATTCCTGTCTGCCCTGAAATGTCTCTGAGATGGACCTTCCTGACTCAGCTGTAAATGGCCTTGCTCGGAGTGCCTGGACCGCACGGGAACAGAAACGAGATTTTCGTGGAGAGCTGCTAGGATCTGTTTTTTAAAAATGCTTATAGATGGAGATCTAATTTTCTTACTGTGGATATTGTGTGATGAATATTTCAGCATGGTGTTCTGACTTGGAAAAGTATGGGTGTGTGTGTGTGTGTGTGTGTGTGTGTGTGACTGACTAGTTTATTTGCTTAAAGTGTGAAGTAGATGTCTAACTTTTTTCTCTATATGACTGAAATTTATGCCATTGCATGGCATGATGCTTTGTGTATAGTATGAGACAGTTATCAACTTTTCTGGTACGTTGCAAATGGTATCTTTTCGAGTGTGTGCTGTAATGGAATATTTTGTATATGATATGAAATAAAGATGGAGAAGGAACTGGCAACCCACTCCAGAATTCTTGCCTGGAGAATCCCATGGGCAGAGGAGCCTGGCAGGCTATAGTCCATGGGGTTGCAAAGAGTCAGACACAACTGAGTGACTAACGCTCACTCACATGAAATAAAGGTCTCATTTTTCATATACACGGTGGGGGTGGGTGCCTAGCCTCTCGTGTGTGTCTCTGAGATGGATGCCTAACTTTTGTGTGTTGAGTGAGATGGTCATTTATGTGAATCTGTGTGCATATTTGTGGCGTGTTACCTAATTTAATATTTTTGCCATGGAGATAAACATGTAGCACTTTAATTTCTATCGGTTCTAAATATTTGGTACTTTCTTTTGTAGTCCTTTTTTTTAAAATAACAGCTGTATTGAGACAAAATCCCCATGTCAATACTCCCGTCATGGATCACAGCCTTGTCGTGGTGAACGGGCTTGTGTAACTGAATGAAGCTCTGAGCCATGTCGTCTAGGGCCTCCAGAGACAGACGGGTCATGGTGGAGAGTTCTGACAAAATGTGGTCCACTGGAGGAGGGAATGACAAACCATTCCAGTATTCTTGCCGTCAGAGACCCAGGAGAAGCACGCAAAGGGAAAAAGGTATGACATGAAAAGATGAGCACCCCAGGCCAGAAGGCGCCCAATATGCGACTGGAGAAGAGCAGAGGGCAACTGCTAATAGCTTCAGAAAGAACGAAGAAGCTGGGCCAAAGTGGGAACGACGCTCAGCTGCGGATGTGTCTGGTGGTGAAAGTACAGTCCAGTGCTGTAAAGAACAATATTGCATAGGAACCTGGAACGCTAGGCCCACCAGTCAAGGTAAACTGGGCGAGAAGGAAAGGGCAAAAGTGAACACCAACATCTTAGGAGTCAGCTAACTGAAATGGATGGGGATAGGCTAATTCAGATGACCATTATGTCTACTACTGCCAAGTATCCCCTAGAAGAAATGGAGTAGCCCTCACAGTCAGCAGTTCAGTTCAGTCACTCAGTCATGTCATACCCCATGCAACCCATGCACTGTGGCACACCACACCTCCCTGTCCATCACCAACTCTCGGAGGCCACCCAAACCCATGTCCATTGAGTCAGTGATGCCATCCAGCCATTTCATCCTGTTATCCTCTTCTCCTCTTGACCCCAGTCTTTCCCAGCATCAGGGTCTTTTCCAGTGAGTCAGCTCGTCGAATCAGGTGGTCAAAGTATTGGAGTTTCAGCTTCAACATTAGGTCTTCCAATGAACACCCAGGACTTATCTCCTTTAGGATGGACTGGCTGGATCTCCTTGCAGTCCAAGGGACTCTCAAGAGTCTTCTCCAACACCACAGTTCAAAAGCATCAATTCTTCGGCGTTCAGCTTTCTTTATAGTCCAACTCTCAAATCCATACATGACCACTGGAAAAACCATAGCCTTGACTAGATGGACTTTTGTTGGCAAAGTACTGTCTCTGCTTTTTAATAGGCTGCCTAGGTTGGTCATAACTTTCCTTCCAAGGAGTAAGCATCTTTTAATTTCATGGCTGCAATCACCATCTGCAATGATTTTGGAGCCCAGAAAAATAGTCAGCCACTGTTTCCACTGTTTCCCCATCTATTTGCCATGAAGTGATGGGACTGGATGCCATGATCTTAGTTTTCTGAATGTTGAGCTTTAAGCCAACTTTTTGATTCTCTTCTTTCACTTTCATGAAGACGCTCTTTAGTTCTTCTTCACTTCATAGTCAACAAAAGAGTCTGAAATGGAGTAGTTGGTAAAACATCAAAAATGGCAGAATGATCTCAATTCATTTCCGAGGCAAACCATGGAGATATTCAACATTACAGGAATCCAAGTCTACACCCCAACCACTAATGCCAAAGAAGCTGAAGTTGACCACTTCTATGAAGCTCTACAACACCTTCTAGAATTAACACCAAAAAAAGATGTCCTTTTCATCATAGGGGATTGGAATGCAAATAGTAGGAAGTCAAGAGATACCTGGAGTAACAGGCAAGTTCATCCTTGGAGTACAAAACAAAGCAGAGCAAAGGTTAACAGAATTTTGTCAAGAGAAGGCACTGGTCACAGCAAACACGAGAGAGAGCCCTCATACAGACATCACCAGATGGTCAACACTGAAATCAGACTGATTATATTCTTTGCAGGTGAAGATGGAGACGCTATACGCAGTCAGCAGAAACAAGACCTGGAGCTGACTGTGGCTCAGATCATGAGCTCCTTATTGCAAAACTCAGACTTAAATTCAAGAAAGCTGGGAGAACCACTAGGCCATTCAGGTATGACCTAAATCAAATCCCTTATGATTATATGGTGGAGATGACGAATAGATTCAAGGGATTAGGTCTCGCAGGCAAAGTGCTAGAAGAACTACGGACGGAGGTTTGTTAATGTTGTGCAGGAGGGAGTGGACAAAACCATCACAGAGAGAAGGAGATGCAAGAAGGCAGAGTGGTTGTCTCAGGAGGTTTGACAAATAGTCGAGGAGACAAGAGGAGCGAAAGGCAAGGGGGAAAGGGAAAGACACCCCCAGCTGAATGCAGAGCTTCAGAAAATGTCAAGGAGACATAAGAAGACCTTCTTAAATGAACAATGGAAAGAAATAGAGGAAAATAATAGAATGGGAAAGACTAGAGAGCTATTCAAGAAAACTGGAGATATCAAGGGAACATTCCAAGCAAGGATGGGCACAATAAAGGACAGAAATGGTAAGGACCTAAAAGAAGCAGAAAAGGTTAAGAAGAGGTGGCAAGTTCTTCTTGCACAGAAGAATTATACAAGAAAAGTCTTAATGACCTGAATAACCACAGTGTCGTGGTCACTCATCTAGAGCCAGACATCCTGCAATACGAAGACAAGCGAGCCTTAGCAAGCACTACTACAAGCAAAGCTAGAGGAGGCCATGAAATTCTGGCTGAGTTGTTTCAAATTCTAAAGATGATGCTGTTAAAGTGCTGCGTTCAGTATGTCAACAAATTTGGAGAACTCAGCAGTGGCCACAGGACTGGAAAAGGCCAGTTTCCATTACAACCCCAAAGAGCGCAATGCCAAAGGATGTGCAAACCACTGCCCAGTGGTGCTCGTTTTACACGCTGGCGAGGCTGCGTCCCAGATCTCTCAAGCCAGGCGTCAGCAGTGCTTGACTCAAGAACTTCCAGATAAGCAAGGTCATGTCCCAAATCTTTCAAGCCAGGCTTCAGCAGTGCTTGACTCAAGAACTTCCAGATATATAAGCTGGATTTAGAAAAGGCAGAGGAACCAGAGATCAAATTGCCAACATTTGTTGGATCAAAGAGAAAGCAAGGAAATTCCAGAAAAACATCTATTTCTGCTTCATTGGTTGTGCTAAAGCCTTTGACTGTGTGGATCACAACAAACTGTAGAAAATTCTTAAAGAGATGGGAATACCAGACCACCTTACCTGCCTTCTGAGAAACCTGTATTCAGGTAAAGAAGCAACAGTTAGAACCAGACTTGGAACAACTGACTGGTTCAAAATTGGAAAGGGAGTAAGACAAGGCTGTATATTGTCACCCTGCTTATTTAAATTACATGCAGAGTACATCATGCAAAATACCCCAGGCTGGATGAGTCACAAACTGGAATCCAGATTGCCAGAAGAAATGTCAACAACCTCAGATATACAGATGATACCACTAATGGCAGAAAGTGAGGAGGAACTAAAGAGCCTCTTGATGAGGGTGAAAGAGGAGAGTGAAAAACCTGACTTATAACCCAACATTCAAAGAGCTAATACCATGGCATCCGGTCCCATTGCTTCATGGCAAATAGATGCAGGGAAAGTGGGGACAGTGACAGATTTTCTTTTCTTTGGCTCCCAAAATGGCTGTGGATGGTGACTGCAGCCGCAAAACCAAAGGGTGCCTGCTTCCTGGAAGCAAAGCCATGACCAACCCAGACAGCATGTTGAAGAGCAGCGACAGCACTTTGCTGCCTTGTCACACAGTCAATATGCGCCACAGCTATTTTGTCCATATAGTCAAAGCCATTTTTGCCAGGAGTCATGCATAGACGCAAGAGCTGGACCATAAAGAAAGCTGAGTGCCAAAGAACTGATGCTTTTAAACTGTAGTGCTGAGAAGACTCTTAAGATCTCTTGGACTGTAAGGAGATCCAACCAGTCCACCCTAAAGGAAATCAACCCTGAGTACTCATTGGAAGGACTGATGTGCCGGGGTCCAGCCCCAGTGGATCCAGGGAATTCGAAGGTGGGGACTGAGTCGGCGTCCTTGGAAATAACTTATTTAATTACAGATAGAGAGGGATTAGAAAATTAGCAGAGAAAAAGAGGCTGAACAACTTGGTTTACATGGGATACCAATAAAATTCCAAGACAAGGAATTTGCACCATCTACGTTGGGCCACCGGTGCCACTTGAATATCAGAAGGTGCCCCTCCTTGGGCTCCTTCTTGCGTGGGCTTGAAAACCGGGGCAAGTAAGCAGACGTGGCAAGCACCCGCACTCCAGATGGGAATTCAGCCAGAAAAATGGGGAGCAAAAAAGAACGACATAAGGGAACCAGTCTTTCCGGAACTGATCTCTTTATTTTGGGGTTTGCTTATATACCTTTTGTTACACACAGGGATGAATACAGAGTCACACTGGGGTCAGCAGTCCTGACCTTTATCAAAGTCAGGTGCTTCACATAAAAAGGTCTTAGGGATTTTACATCATCTTCTGGCCATGAGACCTGCTGACATTTTATGATCCTTTCTTTCTGATAACCAAAATACTTATTTTTCCCAAGGGTGTTGTTTTTCTTAAACCAGACACCACCCTCCAAATAAAGTTGCATTCCTATAGGGTGAGGGTGTAGCGAGTTACAATCAAGAAAGGAATTTATTTAACCCAAGGTTAACATGATCAATCTTAAAGGTTAATTCTTATTTCTCCTATGTGCTTAAAGGTTAATACTTATTTCTCCTATATGCTAGTTATATCATTATAAGGGCAGGGAATATGGAGATTTAGCAGCAAACATCAGCCCAACAAATGAAAATGCTTTCACCAATGCTCCCCTTAAGATCTATTTAGTCTTAAGATAGTGGTAAAGTTACATTTTTGCATAGCAAGGACACAGTGATTTATAACAAAGTACAGGGATCTATTACAAAAGAGAAAATTCATTAACTCAAAAAGTTTAGTATTGCTAACCTTAAAAACTACATTTCCTTTTCTATTTTCCAAATACATTGATTAATATATTCCCAGGTGCCTAAGGATATGGAGGCCTGGCAACAATCATTGACTCAACAAGAAGAAAATCCTGATGCTAATTAAGACTCTCAAAATACTCCAAAACTCTCTGTGCTGCTTATGGTTGAGAGGTAGTAAACAATCATGTGTCAGCAGAGAGGCTTGACCTGAGACGCCCTTGTCCCACCCAGGGCAGGGAATTAGCAGCAATTATTGACACAACAAATGAAAAAACCCTTTATCAATATAATTCCCAACCAACCCACTATACTAATAATTTCTAACTTCCCACAAGAATTTGCCTTTAGTAAGTCTAAAACCTCTCACGGTCAGGAGGCTGTAAACAATCACATGTATGAACTTATACAGGTGGGCTAGATAACCTTCAGAGGAGTTCGTAAGTCAAAACACTCTTGTCACACCCAAGAATTTTTATTGCCTTGGAGCTACTCCTTCTCTGAGAGAAACGGTTATGGGGGAGAGCCCCCTGTAAGGCAGAGGTGTAGGTGAGAGGAAAAAACAGACTCTGGTTTTGGGGTAGATGCTCGGGAGCAGGGGGTTTCCTGAGGCTTGGTCACGCCTTTGTGTTTGCTGAAGCCTCCTCCCTCATGACCTTTGCCATGGGCGGAGTTCCTCACACTGGCCCCCGGCACTGATGCTGAAGCCAATTCTCCCAATACTTTGGCCACCTGATGCAAAGAACTGACTCATTGGAAAAGACCCTGATGCTGGGAAAGATTGAAGGCAGGAGAAGGGGATGACAGAGGCAGAGATGGTTGGCTAGAATCATCAACTCAATGGACACGAGTTTGAGTGAACTCCAGGAGACGGTGGAGGACAGGGAAGCCTGGTGTGCTGCAGTCCGTGGGGTCACAAAGAGTGGGACAGGACTTAGCAGCTGAGCACCAACTACAAGTGTCTTCTGTGACTGCCCTCCTCACTGAGAGTAACGCTTTCAAGGCTCCCCTATGTTTCTGCATGTTGGTTCTTCCCTTCTTTTCATTGCCAAATATTTCATTCATTATATGGACTTACCACATTATCCATTCATCAGCTGATGGAATTGGACTGTTTCCACCTTGAGACTTTTATCCATAATAGACACTTATATGTCAGTTTCAGCGCACATTTGTTTTCATTTCTCTTGGGTCTGTACCTAGGTGTGAAACTGCTGGGTCATATGCTAACTTCACATTTTATTTTTCTGAGGAACTGCCAGACTGTTTTCCCAAGTGGCTGCGCCATTTTACATTCCCATCAACAGTGCCTGAGGATTCCAATTTCTTTACATCCTTGGCAACACTTGTTTTTGCCTGGCTTTCTCTTTTCGGCCTCACCACGCCGCATGTGGGGTCTTAGTCCCTGACTAGGGATCGAACCTCTCCCCTTCCTGCAGTGGCAGCGTGGAGTCTTAACCAGCAGCCCACCAAGCTGGTCCCTTGCCTGTCCCTCTGACTCCAGCCATTCTAGCGGCCGAGAAGTGGCATCCGTGGTTTTGGCTTGCATTTCACTATAGGCTGATGACGCTGAGCACCTTTACATGTGCTTATTGGCCAACTGTGTCTCTTTAGAGAAATATCTGTTCAGATAATTTGTTCACTTTTGCTTTTTTTACTGAGCGTTTGTCTTTTTATTGTTGAGTTATAAGTGTTTATGCATTTTTTGTATTCTTACATACTCTTTTTGAGGAAGACTTTTTGATATTTATTCATTTTTCGTTGTGCGGGGTCCCTGTTGCTATGTGCAGGCTTTCTATAGTTGCAGGGAGCGGGGCCTGCTCTTCATCGTGGTATGGGGGTTCTCATTGCGGTGGCTTTTCTTGTCGCGGAGCTCAGGAAGGAAACATATGAGCTAATGGGCTTTAGTAGTGGCGACAGGTCGGCCCAGTGGTTGTGGGATACGGGATTAACTCCCACGGCATGTGGGGGTCTCCCCAGACCAGGCACCCACCTTGTCCCCAGGGGACTGGCAGGCAGATTCTCACCCACTCACGCCTGGGAAGCCTCCTGCATACTGTTTGCGCTCTAGGCACAGATCTCTGATCAGCTTATGATCTGCAGACATTTGAGCTTCTCTCCGCTCTCCTCGTGGCGCCCTTTGGAACGCGTGCCTCTCGCTTTGACGATGCTCAGCTTATCCATCCTTGCTTGTGCCATTCTGTGCCTCTATTCTGTCTGAGAAACCATTGTCTGACCCAGGATTTATGCCCACGCTTTTTCCAAGAGTTTAAAAGTCTGAGCTCTCACATGTAGGCCTTTTTTATATACATATGCGGTGGCAGTCCAATTTCATTCTTTTGCATGTGAATATTCAGTTTTCCCAGCGCCATTTCTTAAGACTATGCTTTCTCCATTGACTTGTCTTGGCACCCTTTTTGAAAACCAGTTGACCATAAATGTGAGGGCTCATTTTTGGACTCTCAGTTCTAGTCCATTGATCTGGATTTCTGTCCTTATACCAGTACTAACTGTCTTGATTACTGTAGCTTTGTAGTAAATTTTGAAATCAGGAAATGGGAGTACTCCAACTTTGTTCTTCTTTTGCAAGATTGTTATGGCTATTCTGGGTCTTGTGAATTTCCACATGCATTTTAGGATCACATTATCAATATCTGTGAGGAAGCCATCTGGGTTTTGATATGGGTTGTAGATTAGCTGTGAGAACATTCACATCTTGACAACTTTGTCTCTGAACCTTAACTGTCTCCCCATTCATTCAGGTCTTCTTCAATTTCCTTCAAAATGTTTCCTAGCTTTTGGAATATAAGTATCATACTCTTTCATTACATTGATTAGTAATTTGTTTTTTAATTAACACACTATACTTTTTAGAGCAGACTTAGGTTTACAGAAAAATTGGTCACAAAATACAGAGTTCCCACATGTCCCGTCTTCCAGCCCCCACACATTACGTCCCTATTATTAACATCGGTATGTTTGTTACAATTGCTGAACCAATATCGATACATTGGTATGTGCTGGTATGTATTGATAGTACACAAAGTTCGCAGTTGACACAGCTTACATTCCGTGGGTCTGACAAACGTGTGATGACGTGTGTCTACCATCAGAGTCTCGCGCAGAGGTGTCTCACTGCCCTGAAGGCATCTGTGCTCCACACCGCTCCCCACCCGGACCCCTGGCAGCCACCCATCCTTTCTTCATCTCCGCAGCTTTGCCTTTCCCAGAGTGGCACAGAGTTGTCATCACACAGTACGTAGCCTTTCCCGCTGGCATCGTTCACTAAGAAACACACATTCACGGTTTCTCCATGTCTTTTCAGGGTGGCTCAGAGGGTAAGGAATCTGCATGTCTTTTTATGGCTTGAACTTCTTTCTTTTTAATGCTGAGTAATATTCCACTGTCTGGGTAGATCACACTTTATCCATTTACTGAGGATATTTTGCTTGCGTCCAGTTTGGGCAACTGTCGTTAAAACTGCTGTAAATATCTCTGTGCGAGTTTCAATCCTTTAGATAAATGCCAAGGAGCAGGAGTACTGGACCGAATGTAAGAAGACCTTTATTTTCTAAGAACCCGCCGCGCTGTCTTCCGGCATGGCCGCCCCATTCTGCATCCCCGCCGGCCGCGGCGAGAGCTCCTGGTGGCCGTGCGCTCACCGGCGGTCGGTGTCGGCGGGTCCGGGTTTTGGCCGTTCTGTTGGGTGTGCAGTGGTGCCAGAATGCCGCTTTGCTCCGCGTCTGCCTGGCGACGTATGAGGTGGTCTTCCTCTTCTCACGCTCGTTTGCCATCGGCGCGTCACGTGGTGAGGTGCTCGTTCAGGTCTCTGGCCCGTTTCCAACTTCAGCTCCCAGAGGGTTAGCCCCCCGGCGGCCCCACCACTGGGGGCCTGGCTCCCTCTCAGGGGCTCACGGGGGGCTCCTCTTTCCCTTGCTGGAGACGACCTGGGGCAGAGGCTGGACAGGCTGTGCTGCCCACTTGAGGGTGCCCATGGGGGTGGCCAGCAGTGGACACACGAGCGTGGACTGAGGCCCGGAGGGCCTGCTGCGGCTGGATTAAGCTTGGGTTTTTAGGTGGCACTGCCTTGGATCAGGAGGCACGGATGTCTGGGCATCTCTCTTTTAGGCTGGCATTCCCACTGCTGTTGTCCAGTCACTAAGTCATGTCACACTCTCTGTGACCCCATGGACTGCAGCATGCCAGGCTTCCCTGTCCTTTATTATCTCCTGGAGTTTGCTCAAACTCATGTCCATTGAATCAATGATGTCATTCAACCATCTCATCCTCTATCATCCCCTTCTCCTGTCCTCAATCTTCTCCAGCATCAGGGTTTTTTCCAATGAGTCAGTTATTCACATAATGTGGCCAAAGTATTGGTGCTTCGGCTTCAGCATCAGTCATTCCAGTGAATATTCAGGACTGATTTCCTTTAGGATTGACTACTTTGATCACATGGCAGTCCAAGGGACTCTCAACAGTCTTCTCCAACACCACAGTTCAATCGCATCAATTCTTTGGTGCTCAGCCTTCTTTATGGTCCAGCTCTCACATCCATACATGACCACTGGAAAAGCCACAGCTTTGACTGCATGGATCTTTGTCAGCACAGTGATGTCTCTGATTTTTAATAAGCTGTCTAGGTTTGTCATAGCTCTTCTTCCAAGGAGCAAGCAGCCTTTAATTTTGTGCCTCCAATCACTGTCTGTTTTGGAGTACACGAACATAAAATCTGTTACTGTTTCCACTTTTTCTTCCATCTATTTGCCATGAAGCAATAGGACCAGATGCCATGATCTTAGTTTGTTGACTGTTGAGTTTTAAACCAGCTTTTTCACTTTCCTCTTTCACCCTCATCAAGAGGCTCTTTAGTTCCTCCTCTCTTCCTGCCATTAGAGTGGTATCATCCATCCAGTTCTAACTGTTACTTCCTGAACTGCATACAAGTTTCTCAGGAGGCAGGTAAGGTGGTCTAGTACTCCCATTTCTTTTAGAATTTTCCACAGTGTGTTGTGATCCGACATGGAACAATGGACCAGTTTCAAGTTGAGAAAGGAGTACGTCAAGGCTGTATATCATCACCCTGCTTGTTTAACTTCTATGCAGAGTACATCATGCAAAATGCTGGGCTGGATAAAGCCCAAGCTGGAATCAAGATTGCCAGGAGAAATATCAATAACCTCAGACATGCAGATGACACCACCCTATGGCAGAAAGTGAAGAAGAACTAAAGAGCTTCTTGATGACAGTGAAAGAGGAGAGTGAAAAAGCTGGCTTAAAACTCAACATTCAGAAAACTAAGATCATGGCATCCGGTCCCATCACTTCATAGCAAATAGATGGGGAAACAGTGGCAGACTTTATTTTTCTGGGCTCCAAAATTGCTGCAGCCATGAAACGAAAGGACGCTTGCTCCTCGGAAGAAAAGCTATGACCAACCTAGACAGCATATTAAAAAGTAGAGACATTGCTTTGCCAACAAAGGTCCGTCTAGTCAAAGCTATGGTTTTTCCAGTAGTCATGTATGGATGTGAGAGGTGGACTATAAAGAAAGCTGAGCACTGAAGAACTGATGCTTATGAACTGTAGTTCTAAAAGACTCTTGAGAGTCCCTTGGACTGCAAGATCAAACCAGTCAGTCCTAAAGGAGATCAGTCCTGAATGCTTATTGGAAGACTGATGCTCAAGCTGAAACTCCCATAGTTTGGCCACCTGATGCAAAGAGCTGACTCATTTGAAAAGACCCTGATGCTGGGAAAGATTGAGGGCAGGAGGAGAAGGAGACAACAGAGGATGGGATGGTTGGATGGCATCACCGACTCGATGGACATGAGTTTGGGTGAACTCCGGGAGTTGGTGATGGACAGGGAGGCCTGGCGTGCTGCAGTCTATGGGGTCGCAAAGAGTCAGACCTGACTGAGCAACTGAGCTGAGCTGAACAGCACTGGAAGGTGGCTTCTTCACCACTAGTGCTACCTGGGAAGCCCACAGCCTTTGACCATCTTCAGTTCAGCTCAGTCACCCAGTCATCTCTGACTCTGACCCCATGCATTGCAACACACCAGGATTTCCTGTCCATCACCAACTCCCAGAGCCTGCTCAAACTCATGTCTGATGCTATCTAATCATCTCACCCTCTGTCTTCCCCTTCTCTGCCTGACTTCAATCTTTCCCAGCATCAGAGTCTTTTCAAATGAGTCAGTTCTTTGTATCAGGTGGCCAAAGTATTGGAGCTTCAGCTTTAGCATCAGTCCTTCCAACGGATATTCAGGACTGACTTCCTTTAGAATGGGCTGGTTGGATCTCCTTGCAGTCCAAGGGACTCTCAAGAAGCATCAATTTTTCGGTACTCAGCTTTCTTTATGGTCTAACTCTCACATCCAAACATGACTATTGGAAAAACT
Source organism: Raphicerus campestris (assembly GCA_006410735.1). Lineage (NCBI taxonomy): Eukaryota > Metazoa > Chordata > Mammalia > Artiodactyla > Bovidae > Raphicerus > Raphicerus campestris. Next base: position 151,746 of record SJYW01052899.1, on the reverse strand, counting down.
ATAGGTTTGACTAGATGGACCTTTGTTGGCAAAGTAATGTCTCTGCTTTTTAATATGCTGTCTAGGTTGGTCATAACTTTGTGACCCTATGGACTGTAGCCCGCCAGGCTTCTCTCTCCATGGGCTTTCCCAGGCAAAAATGCTGGAGTGGGTTTCCCTATCCTTCACCAGGGAATCTTCCCGACTCAGAGATAGAATCTCTGTCTCCTGTACTGCAGGTTAGATGTTAAAACACACTGGTTAGAGCCCTGGGTCAGGAAGATCCCCTGGAGAAGGGAATGGCAATCCACTCTGGTATTCTTGCCTGGAGAATCCCATAGACAGAGCAGCCTGGCAGGCTACAGTTCATAAGGTCGCACACGACTCAAGTGACTTAGCATGGCATGACACAGTCAATGAAGCAGAAGTATATATTTTTCTAGAATTCCCTTGCTTTTTCTGTGATATAACAGATTTTGGCAATTTGATTGCTGGTTCCTCTGCCTCTTCTAAATCCAGCTTTTACATCTAGAAGTTCTCAGTTCACAGACTGTTAAGGCAGTCTTGAAGGCTTCTGAGCATTACTTTGCTAGCATGTGAAATGAATGCAGTTAGTTGTATGGTAGTTTGTGGCGGCATTCCCATTAGGGCTTTGAAATGATAGCATTCTAACTCTGTACTTCATTTATCAGCTGGGATATTCATAAAGAAAGCTGATCCCTCATCGGGTGTTTGGTTACCTGGAGACGCAGTTTGTATGCAAGGCCAGGAAGATGACTGATTTCCTCCCACCAGGGCCCTGCGCTGCTGCCACGCTGGGCTTTTAGGCAGCATCTTGTATTCATAGTCCAGGTGCTGCAACCCATCGCTGCTACTGCTCTTTCCGATGCTCAGTGGCCCACATGTGGCTCCTGGCTCCTGTCCACGGGGGTCTGAACCACACCTGTGCTTTCTGGCCCCCTTCATTTCCTGATCCATGCCCAAGAGTGCCCAGCCACCTCCCTGCCTTTGAACACGTGGATAGGGCATAAAACCCATTGTAGAGTCTGTTTTCTGGTTCTGGCGCTGGCATTAGCTGTACGTTGGCCCCAGTGACTGGCGTTCTCCTCTGCTCGCTGGCGAGTCTGCTGGGCCCGACCCAAGGCCCTGTCCTAGTGGAGTGCCTCCTGCCCGTGCTCTGTCCTGGGCAAGGTCAGACTCTGAGCACCCTGTTGCTCCCTTCACACATCTCCATTGTAGGCTGGTGGGGGCTGCCTTCCGGCTGATGGTTAGATTGTCTGGCCTGGGGCCTGGCCCACGAGGGCTCCTGGCCTGGTGGGACATGCCCCCGTCATGACCTCCCAGAACATGTCTCGGTGCCTCTCAGAGCTTCTGTGCAGTGCCAGACAGCTTCCTTCCAGACGTGCATCCTTATCAGGGCTCAGTCCAGGACTCAGGCTCTCCACCCAGTTCTGGAGAGCCCCTCTGCAAGGCCTTCCTCTCCTGTGCCCTCCCCATAGCCTCGGCACCCTGGCCTCTGAACCGTGGCTTGCCCCATTTGTCCATTTCTAGGGTCACGGCCTGCACTGCCTGGCACGGCCCAGTTTCCGGTTGTCTCTGGTGGGAGAGTGGCCTCAGTCCCTCCACGCACATGCTGGCCTTAGGAAGCAAGGCGGGAGGTTGTCTCTCCCTGCTTGTCATGGGGCCTCGGGGCTGGTGTTGGCCACCTGACTGTTTCTGGGCTGCTGCACCACCCTATGTTTTATGAGGGGTCCAGGGAGACTGAAGCCCCGCTGCCGCCACCATCTGCACTGATTTCTAGCCCAGACACATACATGGAGCAGGCAGTAACCCCCACAGTCTGGGTACCCTTTTCTCCTGCTTGGCCACCTTAATGCTGNAAGGCCAGGAAGATGACTGATTTTCTCCCACCAGGGCCTTGCGCTGCTGCCACGCTGGGCTTTTAGGCAGCATCTTGTATTCATAGTCCAGGTGCTGCAACCCATCGCTGCTATTGCTCTTTCCGATGCTCAGTGGCCCACATGTGGCTCCTGGCTCCTGTCCACGGGGGTCTGAACCACACCTGTGCTTTCTGGCCCCCTTCATTTCCTGATCCATGCCCAAGAGTGCCCAGCCACCTCCCTGCCTTTGAACACGTGGATAGGGCATAAAACCCATTGTAGAGTCTGTTTTCTGGTTCTGGCGCTGGCATTAGCTGTACGTTGGCCCCGGTGACTGGCGTTCTCCTCTGCTCGCTGGCGAGTCTGCTGGGCCCGACCCAAGGCCCTGTCCTAGTGGAGTGCCTCCTGCCCGTGCTCTGTCCTGGGCAAGGTCAGACTCTGAGCACCCTGTTGCTCCCTTCACACATCTCCATTGTAGGCTGGTGGGGGCTGCCTTCCGGCTGATGGTTAGATTGTCTGGCCTGGGGCCTGGCCCACAAGGGCTCCTGGCCTGGTGGGACATGCCCCCGTCATGACCTCCCAGAACATGTCTCGGTGCCTCTCAGAGCTTCTGTGCAGTGCCAGACAGCTTCCTTCCAGACGTGCATCCTTATCAGGGCTCAGTCCAGGACTCAGGCTCTCCACCCAGTTCTGGAGAGCCCCTCTGCAAGGCCTTCCTCTCCTGTGCCCTCCCCATAGCCTCGGCACCCTGGCCTCTGAACCGTGGCTTGCCCCATTTGTCCATTTCTAGGGTCACGGCCTGCACTGCCTGGCACGGCCCAGTTTCCGGTTGTCTCTGGTGGGAGAGTGGCCTCAGTCCCTCCACGCACATGCTGGCCTTAGGAAGCAAGGCGGGAGGTTGTCTCTCCCTGCTTGTCATGGGGCCTCGGGGCTGGTGTTGGCCACCTGACTGTTTCTGGGCTGCTGCACCACCCTATGTTTTATGAGGGGTCCAGGGAGACTGAAGCCCCGCTGCCGCCACCATCTGCACTGATTTCTAGCCCAGACACATACATGGAGCAGGCAGTAACCCCCACAGTCTGGGTACCCTTTTCTCCTGCTTGGCCACCTTAATGCTGCACCCTGGGCACCATCCTGGAGGCAGCCTCGTGACAGCATGCACAGGTATCTGCACCCTTATTGCAGATGCAAGAACCCTGTGTAGGAGGGTCAGTGGTCTATTGAGTACTTGCATCCACACCTACGGACTGTTTCAGCTTTTCTGTTATAAATTATGCTGCAGGTAGCAGCCCTGTTGTATCTTTTGTACTTTGTATCTTTGGGACTTCCCAGGTGGCTCAGTGGGTAAAGAATCCCACTGCAATGCAGGAGACACAGACTCAATCTCTGAATCGAGAAGGTTCTCTAAAGAAGGATAAGGAAACCCACTCCAGTATTTTTGCCTGGGAAACCCCATGGAAAGAGAAGCCCGGAGCATACAGTACATGGGGTCACAAAGAGTCGGACACCACTGAAGTGCCTGAGCACGCACACACACAGTGTCTCTTTAGGGTATTTTCCTACCTGGGGACTCTGAGCCAGAAGGTGATGCCCACATTGTTGTGCTCAATATTGCCCATCCCCTTTGTTGCCACCAACAATACCTGAGAGAGAGTCTTGCCAACAGGATAAGTTGTCAGGTGCTGCGTTTCTGTTGCCAGATTGGTCAAGAGAGGCCTCAGGAGGTATGTGAGCACAGGTCTGGGGCACAGTGCCACTCAGGCCTGCAAGCAGCTCAGCCGTGGCCTTGAGGTGGTAGGGCCCAGCGTGTCCCAGAGGGCCAAGGGGGCCAGGCCAGAGTCAGGGCAGGACCCAGGCCCAAGGCAGGACCTCTGGGAACTGGAGCAGTGGCTGGGGCGGAGAAGCCTGGCGCACTCTGACCTGGACGCTGAGGGTCAGCTCGTCGGCTGCTCTGTCCAGGAGAGACCAGGGGTAGTGGGATATGGCAGCCACCTAGACAGGACAGGTGGGCCCCGGCCAGGAGCTGCGGAGGCTGAGAGCCACGTGTGCAGAGCCGAGAGGACCTCCTCAGGAGCCAGATGTGGGGAAACAGCAGTGGAGTCAGGCACAAACCCAGGTGCTTGTGCGCCAGTCGCAGAAAAGATGGAGCCCTGCTGGCCAAGATGGGGAAGCTTGCCACCTACAGTCACCGAGGGACGTGATGGCGCACAGGCCCAGGGGGTCACTCGCATCGGGACAGAGCCCAAGAGCACGGGGCAGAGTGAGAGCACTGGCCAGCGTGGCCGCAGAGAGAGGAGATGAGGATGGCCAGGGTCCGAAAAGGTGCCAGTTAGAGGGCAGAGCACGGGACAGCCAGCCGAGGGGCTGAGCTTCCAGGAGCAGAGAGCAGCGTGGCGGGTCAGAGGCGCTGGCAGACGCAGCTCACAGAATCTGGGGTGACCTGGGCCAGAGTGTTTTTCTGGGGGAAGGCAGAAGGCTGCAGGGTTAAGAGACCAAACAGGAAGGGAAATTGGGTGGGCCAGTGTAGACGGCTCTCCTGAGGAGTTGTGTTACGAAGAAAGCAGAGAAGCGCACATCAAGAGAGCCCATTTCATTCTGTTCTGTTCTGTTGTTCAGACAGACAGCCTCACTGGAATGGTCCATCAGAGAGGAGGAGGACATTCAAAAGGAAGGGAGGAGCGGCCCAGGG
>SJYW01052899.1:117083-138517 GCA_006410735.1 Raphicerus campestris | reverse complement strand
CGGCCACGAGGCTCCCTCTGGCCCCGCCCTCCGTCCCCACCCACAGCCTCTCACCACGCCCCCGTCCTGGGTTCCGCGGCCGGCCAACTCTCGCCTCTTCAGGCCCCAGAGCCGCCCAGCCCGGACGCGCCTGCGCCTCTGGCTCCGCCCTTGCCACGCCCCGTACCGCCCCCTCCAGGCCCCGCCCCTGCCCCGGCCGCCGGGTGGGAGCCGGGCCGCACAATGCGCATGCTCCAGGCGCGGCGCCCCCGACTCTGCGGTCGGCTCCGCTCGGGCATTTCCGCCTCTTTGTTTTAAACTCCGGACGGGTTTTTTTCTCCTGCTCTTGGGGGGGACCCGGAGGGAGCGGCGCCCCCTCCCCCTGCCCGCGCTGCCCCCGCGTGCGCCCAGCTCGCCCGCAGCTGAGACGGCAGGTCAGTGAGTCCGCGCCCCGCCTGGCCTGGCCCGTGGCGCCCGCTCCACAGGCCGCGGCCTCGGCCCGTGTCCGGGCCCGGAAGGCTCCGAACCCCGGCCGGCGCCCCTGCACCCTCGACGGCCCGGCCTGCGGCGCCCCGACTGCGCTCGGCAGGCCCAGGCCCGGGCCGGACCCACGGGGGCCAGACCTAGGGCAGGGCCCGACCTCGGGACGGGTCTTCGGGGAGCGACCGGGGATGACTGGATCCCAGGACCGGCCACTGGGAGGGACCAGACCCTTGGACAGGTCGCCGGGGAGGGACCGGGGAGGACCGGACTCCTGGACGGGCCACCGCAGAGGGGCCAGGGAGGACCAGACCCCAGGACGGGTCACCAGGGAGGACCAGGGAGGACCGGACCCCTGGACGGGCCGCTGCAGAGGGGCCAGAGAGTGTCTAACCCCAGGATGGGTCATCAGGGAGGACTGGACCTTAGGACCCACCGAGAAAAGACTAGGAAGTACTAGTACTAGATGCCGAGACAGATCTCTTGTAAGAGAGCCCAAACCCGATACGGGTCATGGAGGAGGGCTGGGACCTTAAGACTCAGCAAGAATCAGCCGGACCCCGAGGCAGGTCGCTGAGGATGGCCAGGACTTAGGGACAGCTGGGACTAGGACAAGTCACTGAGGCGCCGTGGACCTTAGGGTGGTCACCTGGGGGCGGTCTGTACCCCAGGACTGGCCCGTGGAAAGATCAGGACTTGAGTAACCCCACTGGAGAGAACTGAGACCTCAGGACTGCTCTCCAGTAGGGCCAGGATTTCGAAACTGTCCTGTGAGCACTTCTGGGACCCTGGGCCAGCCAGCCCGTCCTTCCCAGGAGCCAGGACCCTGGGCTGTGCCACGTGGAGGGCCCTGTCTTGTGACAGGCTGCAGGGATGACCCAGGTAGGTCGTGAAGAAGAGTTGGACGCTGGGCGGTCTTGGAGAAGGCTGGCTCTCAGACAGGACCGGGACTGCGATGAGAGCTGAAACTTGGAGACAGGCCCCCAGGAAGGCTGCGACTCTTGAATGAGTCACTGAGAAGCACCCAGGCCTCAGGGGCAGTCTCTGAGGAGTGCTGGGACCCCAGGCTGGACCCCCAGGGGCCTGGGCCCTGGGGCAGTTTCCAGAGTGCCTGAGATCCACTCAGCTCACTCAGCTGGGTCCCAGCTGCTATAAAGGTCTGGAGCATCATGGATCCTGGGTACGTAAGCCCCACAGGTGCAAACCAGCCCTCTCTGTGAGGCCCCTGAGCGCCTGGGCCCCACAAACCTTCTGACGTTCAGCAGTTGCTGCCTGGACTGGCCCCCGGGGGTAGGCAGGGTTGAGACTGATGGAGCCCCTGCTCCACACTGCTCCGTGCCCCGAGCCAGCAGGGTGCCCCTCCCCAGACCGAGGAGGCTGCCCCCTACCCTGCTCTCCCAGCCTCTGCTCCAGGGCCGCTGTTTCCTTACCTGCGCTCTGGCCAGTGCCAGTCACCTTCAGTCACTTCTGCCCTCCCCGCCCCCCGGTGGTGTCACAGAAGCGCCCCGTTCTCTAGGTCTGGAGGTGTTTTCGGTGTCCAGGAGCTTCTAGGAGGGATGGGATCCCGGCGGCCGTGTGGGTCGCGGGGAGGGTTTGAGGACCATTGGTCCAGTGTGTCAGGTGAGCCATCAGGCGCCTTTTTCCACTCCAGGAAGAGACCCAGGGGTGGGGGCTCTGCTTCTCCACAACCTTACCCCCTGACCTTACCCAGACCTCGCCTGTGGTGCCCTTTACTTTGAAAGTAGGGATGGAGACATGCTGCCTTTGCGCCAGGGAAGGCTCCAGAGTGTCCGGTGCATGAGGCTGCCCAGGTGGGCACTGTCTGCCTGGCGTGGGGCCAGCGTGCAGCGCATTCACTGTATGGACGAGAGGCAGGAGTACATTCAGAGAGGTTGCCCTGTGTTAGCATGGGGCGTGACTCTAAAACCCAAGGGAGACGCTTGAATGATCAGTTCACTGTTTCATTTTGTGCCGTAACTTCTCTTCTTGGTTACTTGGGAGAAACCCCCTTTGAGTTTTCAGTGTAACATTTCATAGGACCCAATCTTAAATGGGCTTCCCTGGTGGCTCAGAGGTTAAAGCGTCTGCCTCCAATATGGGAGACCTGGGTTCGATCCCTGGGTCGGGAGATCCCCTGGAGAGGGAAATGGCAACCCACTCCAGTATTCTTGCCTGGAGAATCCCGTGGACGGAGGAGCCTGGGAGGCTACAGTCCATGGGGTCGCAAAGAGTTGGACACGACTGAGCAACTTCACCACCAATCTTAAATGGAGTCCATGAATAGTCCAGCCTAGAAAGTTTTATTTGTCAATTGGAGAAGGAAATGGCAACCCACTCCAGTGTTCTTGCCTGGAGAATCCCAGGGACAGGGGAGCCTGGTGGGCTGCCGCCGTCTGTGGGGTCGCACACGACTGAAGTGACTTCGCAGCAGCAGCCATGCTTGGGACCTTCTTGCTCAGCGCTTGCTTCTGATTTTGTTCGTTTGTTTAAACATACACTTAACTTTTTAAAAAACTTAATTTTCTTTGAAGTTTTGGAAAAGGCTTGTGAAACTGGACATTCAAGTTTGATTAGGCTCTTTATTTTCTCATTTTTTGATTTTTGAAGGTGGATAGCACTGGATGGTTGTATTATTTATATGTTACTGTCCTGCAAGTTACCCCCAAATGTAGTGCCTTAAAGCCACATCAGTTATCTCACTGTCTGAGGTCAGGGGTCTAGGAATAGCTTAGCTGCATCCCCAGCCTCAAGAGGCTCACACGGCTGAGGACAGGCTGCTGGCTGGGGCTGTGGTGTCTGTAGGCTCAGCCGGGGGTGTCTGCTTCCAGGCTGCTTGCTGGAGACATCCGTAGGGCAGCTTGGGGGAGCAGGAGGCCACAGTGTTCATGACCTAGTCTTGGCTGGGATATCCCGTCCCTTCTGCCATGTTCTTTGTTACCACGTTCTGTGTTTCTTAGTTGCCAGGCCCTGCCCATGCTTGAGCAGGAGGAACGCCACAGGTGATTCCTGGGAGGAGCTGGGGGCCGCTGGGCCATCCTAATGCCTGGCCTCCATTAGGTGTTAGCTCCTGAGAAGCGCCCTGCAGACTGAAGGAGCAGGACTGTGCGGAAGAGTGCGGTCAGCCCGAAGGCACAGCAGCCAGCTGTCTCTCAGTTGCGCAGGTTGCTCTGACGTCACCATTGTACTGATGGAGAGGTGCTGGAGCTTGCACGTGATGGGAGAAAAGTTACAAATAGGAAAGACTTTTAGGGTTAGCCTAGAACGCTTGCAGCAGACCAGAAGCCGCCACCCCACAGTTCAGTTGCAGGCACGCCTGCCAGAGACGTACTTTGAAGCTTCAAGTGCAGAGGTTTTAGTTGTTTCTAGAACTTTGATTCCTGCCAGTTATTTTGCTCTGGGAATCATAAACTGATGTTTCTGACGCATTTTTGAAGTGTGAGGTCCAAGACATCTTGCATATTTGACCCTCGAAGGGAAGAATGCTCCAGGCGCCTGTGTGCTGGGGCCTGGTTCTCAGCCCACACCTCCCCTCCTGGGTGCCTGGGCCCCGGTGCCTGGGCCTCCTGGTGCCGGGGCAGCGCTGCAGCACTGTGGAGGCTGTGAAGGGCAGCCTCGTGGGGCCACTGCCCTTGACTGGTCACCACGTGGAGAGGGTGTCCTCTCTGCCACCCTGCTCTCTGGACCTGCTAGGTTTCCACCTTGCTGGGGTGAAGCAGGATGCTTTCCAGTGATTACACTTGCTTATTGGGGCTATAAACAAGGTTTGTGTTAGCGTATACTATTACTCTTTAATTTACTGAATGACAGGATTTGTCATTTCATAGTTTTGTTTGGTTAATGGTCAGAATCGAGCTTGAGGTTGAAAGTTAATTTTCTTTTCTGCTGCAGTATGTTGGGGTCTGAGGACAGTTTCTTGCTGCCTTTCTGGCGTTTGCTGTTGCAAACATGCCGCACAATTCATGGTGCTTCAGAAATGGAACCATTCTTCCGTTCTGCACGTTGGTAGCTTTTCACTGTTGTAAAACAGTGCGGTATTTTAAAAGTAACTAGACTGTCTTTGGAGAAGGAAATGGCAACCCACTGCAGTGTTCTTGCCTGGAGAATCCCAGGGATGGGGCAGCCTGATGGGCTGCCGTCTGTGGGGTCGCACAGAGTTGGAGACAACTGAAGTGACTCAGCAGACTGTCTTTAAGAACTAGTTATTAGTCTTATTTTTTTTTTTGAAGAGAACTTCTCATGCTTAGGTGAATTTAGAGAGTGGAGGTTAACAGGATTATTTTCTTTTGCAAATGCATCAGTATTTGCGGGACTCTGCCACACTAACAGCAAATTCCAGGTGTTTGACACGAAAAAGCAAAGAGTAGGAATGTGTCCACAGACCTCCCTGAAGTTCCTGGCCAACTTGTGGGTCCTCTGTGCGTCTCATGGCAGCCCAGTGGGTTTGGTGGTGGGGGCGGGGGTCTCGTCATCTGCTATGTTTGCTGATTCCCAGCAGGGCCTGGCGTGTAGAAGGTGCTCAGCTAGCCAAAAGCTGGCCTGCTCCCTTCTGCAGCCTGTTCTGGAGCTGTTGCCTGCGCTAACGCCCTCCGTGGATCGCCAGGACGGCCTGCTCGCTTGCAGCTGCCTGGTGAGAACACGCAGGCGCAGGGCGTGGTCACAGGCGGCCAGGGGCCGAGCAGGGCCAGCCTCTTCTGCTTTTGTTTTAAGTGATTTAGTCTTACTTTAAAAAAACTCACTTATTCACCTGTGGCAGTGCCGGGTGTTTGTTGCTGCGCAGGCTGCTCTCTGGTTGTAAGCGGCACCCCTCCCCCATCGTGGAGATTGAGGACCTCTCTCCTGTCATGGGGCGTGTGGGGCGTGCGGGCCGCTCTCCCGTCATGGAGATTGAGGACCTCTCTCCCGCCTCCCGTCATGGGGCGTGTGGGGCGTGCGGGCCGCTCTCCCGTCATGGAGATTGAGGACCTCTCTCCCGTCTCCCGTCGTGGGGCGTGTGGGGCGTGCGGGCCCCCCCCACCGCATCGTGGAGATTGAGGACCTCTCTCCCGTCTCCTGTCGTGGGGCACGGGCCTCTCGGTGCAGGGCGTCTCGTTGCGGGCCGCCGTCTGCAGAGCACAGGTGCAGCAGTTGTGGCGCCCAGGCGTAGTTGCTCCAGGGTGTGTGGAGCCCTCCCAGATCAAGGATCAGACCCGTGTCTCCTGCGGTGGCTGGCAGATCCTCTAACAATAAGCCACCAGCAGAGCCCCTTTTAGTTTTTGCCAGAGTTTCTGAGGAAAAAAGAAACACAGTGGAGAAGCGACGAACGAGACAGAGAGCACCCTTCCACCCTAACCCTAACCCTAACCTTTCCACCCTAACCCTAGGCTCAACAATTACGTATGTTTTGCCACATTTGCTTATCAGTTTTTCCAGACACGTTTATTGTTGAATCATCTGATGGCTCAGACAGCAAAGAATCCGCGTGCAGTGCAGGAGACCTGGGTTCGATCCCTGGGTTGGGAAGATTCCCTGGAGGAGGGCACGCAACCCGCTCCAGTGTTGCGGCCTGGAGAATCCCATGGACAGAGGAGCCGGCGGGCTCCTTAGTCGGCTGAGCGGCTGAGCACAGCACCCTGCCGCCCCGACCCCAGGCCCAGCGGTCCTGTATGTTTTGCCACACGTGCTTATTGGTTTCTCTAAACACAGTTAACTGTTGAATCGTCTGAAGTAGCTGCAGACTGTCTGCCTCGCTCCTTAGGTGACACTCAGCACAGGACGCTGGTAAGAAGATGGTCTCCACACAACTGCAACATCGCGGTCACGCTGAGAAGTGGACGCTCTTCTGAGTGCCGGCTCATTTCCTGTCCACTCTCCGCTCTCCCCGCGTGGCTCAGGAACGTCTTCCTCAGCACTTTCCATCTGGGAGGCCGGTGGCTCCCCGCGTGGCACTGGAATCTGCCCACCCTTTCGGGCTCCCCACAGCATAAACTTTTCCAGACCACCCATCACTTGAGTTTTTCTGATTCTTCACTCAGAGTGCCGTCCACCTTTGTCTGTGTCCCCTGTTCAACCCGAGGACGGGGGCTGGGCCCCTCCTGGGTTGAGAGATGCCGCGCAGAGGCTGTGGGGACTCCGGGCTGTGCTGGCAGGCCATGCGTCCCGCACTCAGCGCTGCCGTCCCTCCTGTGCCCATGGACGGGGCCGAGCTCTGTCCTGGGGGCGGCACCTGCTCGTGCCTGGGGGGCTGCCTTGGCCGCCCCGTCTGTGTCTGACAGAGGCGTCCGGGCACGTTTTGTTGCCGTCACGGGTGCACGGTGGCGAGTCCCACTCGGGTCAACTATGTTGCTTCTAGCAGACTTTGTGAAAGGTTTAGTGGGGGGAAGGTTTTTGAAATCGTCAGGGGAGATAGGAGTTCTGCTGTGGAGTAGCACTTCCTCTGGATGGAAAGACTTCCTCCGTGCCCTGGAGACAGGAGCTGCGAGCGGCTTGTCTTCCCTGCTTCGCAGCAGCCGCCTGAGAAGGAGCTGGGAGACAAGGAGCTGGGAGACGGAGTCTCCGCACCGCTGCCGGGATGAGACCCCACAGACAGGGCGGTGCAGGGAGGCTGAGGTCCAAGCTCAGGGTGCCGGTGNGGAGTAGCACTTCCTCTGGGTGGAAAGACTTCCTCCGTGCCCTGGAGACAGGAGCTGCGAGCGGCTTGTCTTCCCTGCTTCGCAGCAGCCACCTGAGAAGGAGCTGGGAGACAAGGAGCTGGGAGACGGGGTCTCCGCACCGCTGCCGGGATGAGACCCCACAGACAGGGCGGTGCAGGGAGGCTGAGGTCCAAGCTCAGGGTGCCGGTGGGCTTGGTTCCTGGCCTGGATGGGCCTTCTCGCCCTCAGGCAGACTGGCAGCAGGCTGGCCCCTTCCTGGCAGGATGCTCACCCATCAGCCCCGACTCATGAGTCAGCCTCTCAGAGACCCCGTGTGTGGAGACGGGATTGGGGCTTTAACACGTGAGCTTGAGGGGCACAGTTCAGTCCACACCACGGGGCTCTCACCTCTTCCGCTTGTTTACTGACCTGGTCCTCGTCTCTGGAGCTGGGAGAATGGGTGTCGGCTGAGAGGATTTCCAGAGGTGGTGGCTGCTTTGATTTTCACGTGTGTGGGAAGCTCGCCCTTTCTTCTGGAGGCTAGCAGCTGTCGCTTCTCCAGACCCTATTGTCTCATTTTCTGTTGCTGGAAAACGAGCTGCCACAAGCTCAGTGCCTTGGAAGGGCTCCCGCTTAGTTGTCACAGCTCCGTGGGTCAGGAGTCCGGCAGCACGCGGCCGACTCTGCTGCCCAGGGCCTAGGCCGAGGTTGGTGTGCGGGGCGGCCCTTGTCAGGGACTCACCAGTGGGCCCGCCCTGGCCTGAGGCCCCGCGGTCCTTTGCTTGGGGGCCGAGGGCCACCAGCGCGTGCTGCGTGCTGCTGTGACCTGCTCTCCTGCCACTAGCTGAGAAAATTCCGCTTTGAAAGAGGGCGCAGTTTGATCAAGCTTCTGGGTACTTGCCCTGTTGTAAGGTCAGCTGATCTGAGGCCTTAATTACATCTTCAGAAACCCCTCTAGCAGTAGGTGGGATANTCTCCTGCCACTAGCTGAGAAAATTCCGCTTTGAAAGAGGGCGCAGTTTGATCAAGCTTCTGGGTACTTGCCCTGTTGTAAGGTCAGCTGATCTGAGGCCTTAATTACATCTTCAGAAACTCCTCTAGCAGTAGGTGGGATAATCAGAGCAGAGGTGTGTGTCCGGTCGGGCCCAGGATCTCGCGACCTTCTCAGAATTCTGCCTTTCATAGTCTCCCCTCTGGCCCCCCAAAATTCATACTCCCCAAATGCGAAAGCCACTTGCCCCTCCCTTCCAAGGCTCCCAGAGTCTCAGCCCTGAGTCCCCTGTCTGGTGTGACTCACCAAGGGCACCTGCGAACCAAGTGAGGTGGTGTTCTCCCTGGGGCTTTCCGGCACCGCGGGGACGCCGGCTGGCTGTTGTAGCTCAGATGTGGGCTGGGGGTGATGAGGAGTCGTGATGAGGAGTCGTGTTGAGGCACAGGTCTCAGACCCTGTGGGGAGCCCAGCCCGGGTCCCTGGTTCCGCCTGAGGCGGTCTCTGGTTGGGGGGTCGCGTGTCTGCCCCTGCGCCGGGCTTGCATAGCCGCCTCCCAGCGGGGTCTTGGGGCCTCAGCCCTGAGCCCTGCTTCCTGTGCTCCTGCGAAAGNTGAGCAGGACAGGGCAGACGCCCACGACAGTTGTGTGAGTGAGGTCACTGGGGCCCGCCATGGACATGCTGGCCGTAGGGAGAAGGCCTTGGGGGTCCCAACAGAGCAGGGCTTTTCCCAGGCACGTGCCGGGGACACGGTGCGGGCGGCCTGGCCCGCTCCCCCAGGCGGAGGGGTGGGAGCTGAGTGTAGGGCTCCGCTTGTCATGGCTGGTCAGAAGAGGGCATGTGCAGGGAGCAGGGGCCGCACTTCGTCAGCTCTGCGTGAATATAAATGGATAGGTTTCCTGGAGTTCTTAGAGGGCATCAGGAATATCTCAGGCTGACTGGACACCGGCTCTGGGGCGGGCTCCCTGCTGGACGTGGTGTGCTGTGGTGAGGAACACACCCCTGTGGGGTCGCAGGGCAGAGACCCTGCAAAGCTGACAGCAGGGGGACGAGACGGCGAACGGGTTCAGCCTCGAGCGTAGGTGGTCCATCCCAGAGCCTCGCTGCTCTCTGATGGCCCTTTGAGGATGGACTGCCGGGCGTGCACACAGCCGAGAGGTGGGCGAGGCCACGGGGGACGAAGCTGGATGCAGATGGGCCCTGACATGGATGGAGGCGCTGGCGTGAACAGGGAGACTGACGGGGAGCGTGGGGAGGGCTTGGCTCATCTGCAGTCGGGCTCCTGCGATTGGTTTCTCAGGGGCATCGGGGTTGCTTTTCTGAGGTTGTCAGGCGTGCCTATGGAGAAAGAATTGGTGGTACACATGGTTGGGCGCGTTCTGGTGGCTCTGCTGTCCATTTGGGAGCCACAGTGATGTCCAGGGAAGGCCCGTGGACACAGAGGCTGGTGGGGGCTCTGGTGTTGGGGTGAGGATGAAGTGAAGAGGCGGAAGACTGGCCCCCCAGGGCAGTGGAGGCTCAGGTGGGGCAGGCGGGCACAGGTGACGCCCTCAGTGGGTCACACAGAGCTGTGGCCACCACTCCTCACCCTTGGTCCCGCAGCCCTGAGGGACAGGCAAGCATCTGTCTGCGGGCAAGGGGGCTGAGAGTTGGGGTGGGCACCACTCAGAGCAGAAGGGGCGAGCTGCCTGCCCACACGGCCGCTCGGTGAGTCTCAGGAGGCTGCCTGGCCCTGTCTACACAGCATCCAGAGCCAGGGCCCACGGGGCCCTTTAGGGTATGTGTCCCTTGTCAGACGTTCCCCAGGGAAGCTGTTTAATACATTTTCAGGCTACTCTGAGCAATTCTGTGACAGTACATTTGATGACCGGTTTCCTAGGAAAATAAAGCTTAGCAGCGCTAACTGCAAAATAAATAAGAGCCAGTCAGGTTCCCACAAGATACGTCGGTAGGAGGAAGCATGGCCAGGGTGGGCTTGTATGGGGAGGTGGTGCTTTCTCGGGGGTCCTGAGGGCAGGGAGCGGGGACTGGCTGTGGCCAGAGCCTCCAGGAGAAGCCATGGGAGCCCCCGGTCACACCCGGCCACAGCCACAGTCAGAGAGCCCGGACCGTGCTTGNGAGCGGGGACTGGCTGTGACCAGAGCCTCCAGGAGAAGCCATGGGAGCCCCCGGTCACACCCGGCCACAGCCACAGTCAGAGAGCCCGGACCGTGCTTGGTTCTTGGCACTGGTGTGGGGAGGCATCCTCGCAGCAACTGAGGGTCTGAGGATGGCTGTGAGTGTGGATGAGGCTGTGTGTGTATTTTGCAGTGTCAGTGGAAGTGAGGAGGAGGGTGTGTGTTTGCAGTGTCGGTGGAAGTGAGGCCCGGGGATGTGCCTGGCAGGCAGGGAGCAGCACTGGGTGTGGTAGGCTCAGCCTAGGAGGGCTCTCTCCTTGACTGAATCCAGTGAAGGATTCCGAGTTGTGGTCAGTGACTGTGTTTACTACTTTCGTGCTGCACAACAAGCCTGGTGTGTCTCCTGGAGGAGGAAGGGGATATGTGTGTCACACAGGTGTATCATGTGGGGCTGTGGCGTCCAGGGTGTTGCAGACGGGCGGGCGGGTCTGGACAAGGCAATGGTCCGAGGTGCATGGGCAGAATAGGGCCTCTTCGCGCAGGAGTGGACGCTGCTGAGTTCTGGAGTGGTGTGCCGCGTGTGGCATGGCCCTTCTGCGGCGTCCAGGGCTGCAGCCAGTATCTGGCCCCTGCTGCTTCCCCCGGCGGCAGGGGCCATATGGGAGGGGTCGGTGGCCGCAGGTGAGCAGTGGCCTTATATCTTGGGGGCTGGTGATGTCACCGGGACTTTGTGAAGAGGAGGACACAAGACCGGGCGGGGGGTGACTGAGTCATGGGCTGGGGTGTCCTGTGGAGGCAGGTTCTGTCAGGAAGGAGGTGTGGAAGGTTCCGGATGAGAAGGGCTTGCTGGCACCGTCAGAGCCCTTGAGAAGCAGGAGGGTGGGGCCTGGATCAGCCTGGAGCCCCGGGAAGGGGGTAGAGGTGCCTCCGTGCCCTGGGGGAGCAGCAGAGGGGATGAGGCCACGGGAGGATCAGGGCCCCAGGGGCAGCCAGCCCTCAGTCACCGTCTCCAGCCTGGACGGGCGTGTCTGGGCAGACGGGTAGAGGCCCGGCGGGCCCGGGGCGTTGAGAGGCTGAGGGGTGTGCCCCGGGTGTGCAGGGGATGGACTCCTCATGCGCAGGGCTGTGGGTTATTTCAGCCGAAGGTCACAGCAGAATCTGCGAAGGAAGCGGCAGGTGGGACGAGCCTTAGGGGACCCGGCGCCATGCCCAGAGCCCTCTCTCCAAGGAGTCAGGATGGATGCGCTCAGCAACGGGAAGGGCTGTCGCCCCAGAGACCAGGGCCCATGGGCTCTCACGGAGGCACCTGCCTGGCAGGCCCTCAGCTCCCGAGGACCCCGCTGAGCTTTCAGGGAAGCTTAAGTCACCGGTGGAAAGTGTCCCCAGCCAGGTTCCGAGGCGCCAGCCACGGCCGTCCCCACTGGCCTCTCCCTGCCGAGTCTCAGCCGTCGGCCTGGGAGCAGTAGGAGTCGGTGCTCCGGCCACGCTGCCTCCGCGCAGGACAGCCCGCGTGTGGGGCCAGAGGAGGCGTCCCCGGGCCTCTGGCTCGAGGAGGGGCAGCCGACCGTCGGAGGTATTGTGCTGTTGCTGGGTTCCACTTTATGAAGTTAGAGCTTTCGTGTGCACACATCGGAGAAGGCGATGGCACCCCCCTCCAGGGTTCTTGCCTGGAGAATCCAGGGACGGGGGAGCCTGGTGGGCTGCCGTCTGTGGGGTCGCACAGGGCCGGATACGATTCAGGTGACTCAGCAGCAGCGGCATCATACATGGCGTCGTATCTGCCTCTCAGGACACCCTGACACAGCAGACTCAGGAGGTGTCAGCGAGACGGGGTCCAGGCAGGGGCCCGAGCCCGCGGCGGAGCTGCTGACGGCAGGCGGGTTGTGTGTGTCCTCCCCAGCTCGCGTCGTGCCTCACACGTCTGGTCTCCCTCCGCCTGGAGTCGGCTGTTCGGGGATGCTTGTCAGGAGATGCTTGGGGTAAGGGAGAACTCTCGCCACGAGGAGTGATGCTGTGTTCGGTGGGTTTTTTGGTAAAGTACGCTTTTTAGGGTGGGGGTTACTGCACTGGCGTGCCCAGTTTCGTGGTGCAGTTGCTGTCTTGGAACACCTGTCCGGTCATGCGTCCCGCTGGCGCTGACCTCGGGTTGCCCCTGCGTCCAGGAGACACACGGCTGCAGCTGCTCCCCACAGGCGGCTGCTGGGAAGAGAGCTCTGCAGTCAGACGTGGACCTTCCAGGGGATGGGAGTGTCAGTGTCTCTTAGATGGGGAGCTTTGTTCCGGTGGGAAAGTTCCTTCTGCTCTTAACTTGCTGAGAGTGTGTGTCTCTGGGGAGATCTTAGCCTCTCTCTCCTTTGAGCTTTGGTCACAGATGGCGTTCGTTTCTTACACGGAGCCCCTCGGGTTCCAGGGCGCCCCCCTGCACTCCTGCAGGTGGTGCTGCTGCCGCCGGTGGCCTGTGCCCCTCAGGGCCCTGGCCTGTGCTTGCAGCCCCGCCCCCAGTCGGGAGCACCACCCCCCGTGTGCTCTGCGGGTCTGTCTGGGGCAGGCTGCCACACGCAGGTTTGCCGGAACCCTCCTGGCTCAGCGTCCTTAGGGTCCAGAACCCTCAATTCTGTTTCCAGTCACCTCAGTTCTGGGAGCGGTTTTCAAGCAATTTGTCACATTCCTTAGGTGTTTCCAGCCCTGTTAGCGTGAAGGGATTCCTGACATTCTGATGTTGCTCAGAGGTGCCTTTAGGGGGGTGTTCTGGACCGCCATTCTCCCAACCTCCTCCGCTGCTCTGGTTAGTCCTGTGTGTCACCTGCCATGGCGTTTATCACTTAATGTCCACCTTCTCCTCGAGAGTGTCGGCTCTGGGGATCTGTGTCCCTTGTCACTGACCTCTGAGGTCGCACGTGCAGCGTCCGCTTTTGTGTCACTGGCTGCGTCTAAGCGACGCTGAGTGCAGGCCCCCTGCCCACCTCCCCCTTGAGCTCCGGGAGCGACTCCGGCTCCTGGCCCTTCAGCTCCATCTCCCCGACGGTGGCTGAGTCCTGCAGGGGCCTGGGTGCCGCTTCTCTGCTGCCGCTTGCCCCAGCCCCACACTGTGCTCGCTGGCCACGGGCCTGGCACCGCCATCCGCACACACACGTTCCCATTGGCATGTCTGTCCCCTGCGGTGGCCCAGAACCCGCGCAGAGCCTGCAGGCGTCCTCGTGTGGCTTCCCCGGTTGAGCCGCCCTGGGGACACCTTCCGGGGCAGGAACTGCGAAAGCAGCCCAGGAGTCACATGGCTGCTCTCCCGGCCTCCCGCCAGGCCACCAAAGCCCACCGCCTCCCTGGGAGCTTCTCTGGTCCCCCAGGCACGTGGGGCAGCCCCAGCCGTCCTCGGCCTCCCCACCACCGCCGGCCCCCCGGGCCTCGAGCCACCAAGCTCCTGTCGGGGCCTGCCCGGGTCCAGGGTTCCTGCAGGTGCTGTACCGTCAGCCAAGCTTGCTTTTCCTTTTGTTGTTCCAAGCAGGTAAAGGAGAGACCTGTTGGCCTGAGCAGCTGAAGCTGCTGTGCGGGGCCAGGCTCCGTGGAACGACGTGCGTGGGTGACACCCCGTCCCTGTGCAGAATGTAGCGGAAGACCTGGCTCTGTGTACAGGTAACGCCGCGTGAGCGCTGAGCCCTTGCTTTCAGTGCGTGTCAGTTGTTAAGCTTACCTCGAATGACACTGTTTCCCACTTCCTATTGTAGCTGTAGAAAAAGTCAGCGCCTTGTAGGTCCTTTAAAATGTCATCTCTGACGGCTCCAGAGCAGGTTCGAACACAGTTACTTACGTGTACCCAGTTTTTTCTGATTAATATTTCTGATCAGCTCCGTTTTGCTGTCTGCTACGTGGGGCTCTTCATAGCTTCTGCCAGAAACGTACCTGCAGGGCCGTGTACGTCGCGTAAGTGACATGACCTTGAACAACAGGTGCCGTTTCTATGCTAGAAAATGGAAACACCGCAAGAGAGGCAAGGAAGGCGCAGACGCGAGGAGCCAGAGCACGGAGGGCGCGGCGGACGAGGCGTGAGCGCAGCGCACCCGTAGGCGTGGCGGCCGATGCAGAGGCAGCAGGGGGGACGACGGCCTCGAGGAGGTGGGCACGGGCTTCCCGCGCAGGCCCCAGGTCCCGGCCGAGGCGGGGCGACCGCGGGTGTTGGCTGCTTGCGAGTGTGGCTGGTCACGTGCCTGACTGGCGTGGGGGGCCGCAGGGGCAGAGCTGGAGGCCGGTCCCCCGAGGGCTCAGGCTCTGGTAGGGGCCTGTCAGACCTGATGCCAGGGGCGCCCCTGCAGGGGGTCCTCGCCTGGGTGTCACCCGTCACGCCATCAGGGACACACAGGGCTTTCTTCCTGAGGATCCTGCCCTCCTCGGGGGCTGCTGAGTGTGTGGAGACTTGATGCACCTTCGCTTCTTCGGTGAAGTCTTCCCCTGCTGACCCCCACCGAGGCTTCCTGAGCCAATGCTCCTGCAGTTGTCCTTGGGTGGCGACCCTCACTGCCAGCCTGCCTCCGTTGACCAGCTCACGTTCTGTGAGGAAGGGGGCCCCTTCCTTGCCTGTCTGTTCACGTGGCCTTGTAGGCGCCTGCATTTCTCCACTGGCCACCAGCAGTGATGGTTGCTGTCCCGGCTGTAAGTGCAGGTCCATCAGTTCCTCGCCCACCCAGGGCCAGCGGAGCGTCCAGTGGCGCTGGCTCCTGTGGCAGAGGCAGTGTGGGCCCTAGGCCCAGGGCTGCCCCGCCGCGGTCACTCCCGGGGCGGGGGGTGGGGGGGGAGCTGAGGGCTACTGGGCGTGTCCACACACGCACACGTCTGTAAAGTGGGCATGTCCACTCATGCACACATGTCTGTAGAGTGGGCGTGTCCATGTGCACACACGTCTGTAGAGTGGGCGTACCCACACTCGTGTACACACGTCTGTAGGATGGGCATGTTCACACGTGCACACACGTCTGTAGTGGGCGTGCCCACGCGTGCACACACGTCTGCAGTGTGGGCATGTCCACAGTCGTGCACACACGTCTGTAGAGTGGGCGTACCCACACTCCTGTACACACGTCTGTAGGATGGGCATGTTCACACGTGCACACACGACTGTAGTGGGCGTGCCCACACTCGTGCACACCCATCTGTATCTGTTTGCCTGCTGCCGCTAAAGATGACTTCATGCCAACCTTGACCCTGGTCTGTGTGATTTGGAGCCAGTTTTGCCCTGGCTGTTGGGCTGGGGGCAAGTGTGAGCCTGTTGGGCGTGTGAACAGTGCCTAGTGAGTCAAGGCACTGTGCTGGGTTTGGTAAGGCAGGTGGTAGACCGCACTCCGGGCCCCGGCGTCCAGCGGAGTTCTCAGTCGGTGCCCTCCTGTCTCTGCTTCACTTCGCTGGGTGACGGATCGAGTTCCTCCCACCTTGAGTTACCACCGGTTTCTTCCGGCTACACGGGGCGCACAGGCCCTTCTTCATGGAGCCGGTCTCAGCAGGTCCGAGCGGTCAGGCAGGCTCCGCTCAGCACCAGGTGACTGTGCCACTGCGTGCCTCGCCCCTCAGACTTATATTTGCTTCCCGGGGCCCGCGGAGCCCCTGTGGAAATGACCCTCGCCTCTCCTGACAGCTCGGGGCCACTCGGGGCCTCGGGAGGGGCCTCTCTGGTGAGGCCCCATGCTGGCTCTCGCCTGCAGGCCTCCCGCCCTACGTGCTGTGACAGCCGTGGGCGTCCTTGCTGGGGTAGCGGCCTCTCGTCTCCAGGTGGCCTGTGCTGGGAGCCTCAGTCTGTGTCGATGGTTGCTTCTGGGCTTGGTGTAAGGTGATGGTTTAAGGGCCTCCCCGGGGTCCAATGCGGCCTCATCTGCCCGCCCAGCCGTCTCCTTCCCTCTGCCTGTCCTCAGACAGCGCTGAGCCGGGAACGTCTGCGCGGGAGCCAGGAGCTGTGTGTGCTGGTCTGCAGGTGAGGCCTCGCTGTGCCAGGCCAGCTCAGTGCCCAAGGCTGCCGTGGGCGTCCTGGGCCTTGGCCTCCATCTCCCAGGGCGCCTCTGCCTCTGGGTAGAGTTGTCAGTGATCCTGGCTGTGGAAGCTCCTTGCACCCTGCGCAGGATAGCTTCCAGATGAGTGTCCTGCTCGAACCACAGCAAGTGTCCCGGAAGCTGGTGGCTGAGTGAAGCCTCAGGGTCTCAAACGGGCTGGTGCTGCCGCCTGGGCACCCAGGGCTGCAGTCCAGGTGTGGGCGGTGCTGCTCGTCTCAGAGCTTCCCGCTCCTGGAAGCCCCTTCCCGCTCACAGCCTGCAGGCGGCTTCTCCCACATCTTCTCTGAGCCTCCTGTGCCCCAGAGGNCTTAGGGTGGGGGTTACTGCACTGGCGTGCCCAGTTTCGTGGTGCAGTTGCTGTCTTGGAACACCTGTCCGGTCGTGCGTCCCGCTGGCGCTGACCTCGGGTTGCCCCTGCGTCCAGGAGACACACGGCTGCAGCTGCTCCCCACAGGCGGCTGCTGGGAAGAGAGCTCTGCAGTCAGACGTGGACCTTCCAGGGGATGGGAGTGTCAGTGTCTCTTAGATGGGGAGCTTTGTTCCGGTGGGAAAGTTCCTTCTGCTCTTAACTTGCTGAGAGTGTGTGTCTCTGGGGAGATCTTAGCCTCTCTCTCCTTTGAGCTTTGGTCACAGATGGCGTTCGTTTCTTACACGGAGCCCCTCGGGTTCCAGGGCGCCCCCCTGCACTCCTGCAGGTGGTGCTGCTGCCGCCGGTGGCCTGTGCCCCTCAGGGCCCTGGCCTGTGCTTGCAGCCCCGCCCCCAGTCGGGAGCACCACCCCCTGTGTGCTCTGCGGGTCTGTCTGGGGCAGGCTGCCACACGCAGGTTTGCCGGAACCCTCCTGGCTCAGCGTCCTTAGGGTCCAGAACCCTCAATTCTGTTTCCAGTCACCTCAGTTCTGGGAGCGGTTTTCAAGCAATTTGTCACATTCCTTAGGTGTTTCCAGCCCTGTTAGCGTGAAGGGATTCCTGACATTCTGATGTTGCTCAGAGGTGCCTTTAGGGGGGTGTTCTGGACCGCCATTCTCCCAACCTCCTCCGCTGCTCTGGTTAGTCCTGTGTGTCACCTGCCATGGCGTTTATCACTTACTGTCCACCTTCTCCTCGAGAGTGTCGGCTCTGGGGATCTGTGTCCCTTGTCACTGACCTCTGAGGTCGCACGTGCAGCGTCCGCTTTTGTGTCACTGGCTGCGTCTAAGCGACGCTGAGTGCAGGCCCCCTGCCCACCTCCCCCTTGAGCTCCGGGAGCGACTCCGGCTCCTGGCCCTTCAGCTCCATCTCCCCGACGGTGGCTGAGTCCTGCAGGGGCCTGGGTGCCGCTTCTCTGCTGCCGCTTGCCCCAGCCCCACACTGTGCTCGCTGGCCACGGGCCTGGCACCGCCATCCGCACACACACGTTCCCATTGGCATGTCTGTCCCCTGCGGTGGCCCAGAACCCGCGCGGAGCCTGCAGGCGTCCTCGTGTGGCTTCCCCGGGTGAGCCGCCCTGGGGACACCTTCCGGGGCAGGAACTGCGAAAGCAGCCCAGGAGTCACATGGCTGCTCTCCCAGCCTCCCGCCAGGCCACCAAAGCCCACCGCCTCCCTGGGAGCTTCTCTGGTCCCCCAGGCACGTGGGGCAGCCCCAGCCGTCCTCGGCCTCCCCACCACCGCCGGCCCCCCGGGCCTCGAGCCACCAAGCTCCTGTCGGGGCCTGCCCGGGTCCAGGGTTCCTGCAGGTGCTGTACCGTCAGCCAAGCTTGCTTTTCCTTTTGTTGTTCCAAGCAGGTAAAGGAGAGACCTGTTGGCCTGAGCAGCTGAAGCTGCTGTGCGGGGCCAGGCTCCGTGGAACGACGTGCGTGGGTGACACCCCGTCCCTGTGCAGAATGTAGCGGAAGACCTGGCTCTGTGTACAGGTAACGCCGCGTGAGCGCTGAGCCCTTGCTTTCAGTGCGTGTCAGTTGTTAAGCTTACCTCGAATGACACTGTTTCCCACTTCCTATTGTAGCTGTAGAAAAAGTCAGCGCCTTGTAGGTCCTTTAAAATGTCATCTCTGACGGCTCCAGAGCAGGTTCGAACACAGTTACTTACGTGTACCCAGTTTTTTCTGATTAATATTTCTGATCAGCTCCGTTTTGCTGTCTGCTACGTGGGGCTCTTCATAGCTTCTGCCAGAAACGTACCTGCAGGGCCGTGTACGTCGCGTAAGTGACATGACCTTGAACAACAGGTGCCGTTTCTATGCTAGAAAATGGAAACACCGCAAGAGAGGCAAGGAAGGCGCAGACGCGAGGAGCCAGAGCACGGAGGGCGCGGCGGACGAGGCGTGAGCGCAGCGCACCCGTAGGCGTGGCGGCCGATGCAGAGGCAGCAGGGGGGACGACGGCCTCGAGGAGGTGGGCACGGGCTTCCCGCGCAGGCCCCAGGTCCCGGCTGAGGCGGGGCGACCGCGGGTGTTGGCTGCTTGCGAGTGTGGCTGGTCACGTGCCTGACTGGCGTGGGGGGCCGCAGGGGCAGAGCTGGAGGCCGGTCCCCCGAGGGCTCAGGCTCTGGTAGGGGCCTGTCAGACCTGATGCCAGGGGCGCCCCTGCAGGGGGTCCTCGCCTGGGTGTCACCCGTCACGCCATCAGGGACACACAGGGCTTTCTTCCTGAGGATCCTGCCCTCCTCGGGGGCTGCTGAGTGTGTGGAGACTTGATGCACCTTCGCTTCTTCGGTGAAGTCTTCCCCTGCTGACCCCCACCGAGGCTTCCTGAGCCAATGCTCCTGCAGTTGTCCTTGGGTGGCGACCCTCACTGCCAGCCTGCCTCCGTTGACCAGCTCACGTTCTGTGAGGAAGGGGGCCCCTTCCTTGCCTGTCTGTTCACGTGGCCTTGTAGGCGCCTGCATTTCTCCACTGGCCACCAGCAGTGATGGTTGCTGTCCCGGCTGTAAGTGCAGGTCCATCAGTTCCTCGCCCACCCAGGGCCAGCGGAGCGTCCAGTGGCGCTGGCTCCTGTGGCAGAGGCAGTGTGGGCCCTAGGCCCAGGGCTGCCCCGCCGCGGTCACTCCCGGGGCGGGGGGTGGGGGGGGAGCTGAGGGCTACTGGGCGTGTCCACACACGCACACGTCTGTAAAGTGGGCATGTCCACTCATGCACACATGTCTGTAGAGTGGGCGTGTCCATGTGCACACACGTCTGTAGAGTGGGCGTACCCACACTCGTGTACACACGTCTGTAGGATGGGCATGTTCACACGTGCACACACGTCTGTAGTGGGCGTGCCCACGCGTGCACACACGTCTGCAGTGTGGGCATGTCCACAGTCGTGCACACACGTCTGTAGAGTGGGCGTACCCACACTCCTGTACACACGTCTGTAGGATGGGCATGTTCACACGTGCACACACGACTGTAGTGGGCGTGCCCACACTCGTGCACACCCATCTGTATCTGTTTGCCTGCTGCCGCTAAAGATGACTTCATGCCAACCTTGACCCTGGTCTGTGTGATTTGGAGCCAGTTTTGCCCTGGCTGTTGGGCTGGGGGCAAGTGTGAGCCTGTTGGGCGTGTGAACAGTGCCTAGTGAGTCAAGGCACTGTGCTGGGTTTGGTAAGGCAGGTGGTAGACCGCACTCCGGGCCCCGGCGTCCAGCGGAGTTCTCAGTCGGTGCCCTCCTGTCTCTGCTTCACTTCGCTGGGTGACGGATCGAGTTCCTCCCACCTTGAGTTACCACCGGTTTCTTCCGGCTACACGGGGCGCACAGGCCCTTCTTCATGGAGCCGGTCTCAGCAGGTCCGAGCGGTCAGGCAGGCTCCGCTCAGCACCAGGTGACTGTGCCACTGCGTGCCTCGCCCCTCAGACTTATATTTGCTTCCCGGGGCCCGCGGAGCCCCTGTGGGAATGACCCTCGCCTCTCCTGACAGCTCGGGGCCACTCGGGGCCTCGGGAGGGGCCTCTCTGGTGAGGCCCCATGCTGGCTCTCGCCTGCAGGCCTCCCGCCCTACGTGCTGTGACAGCCGTGGGCGTCCTTTCTGGGGTAGCGGCCTCTCGTCTCCAGGTGGCCTGTGCTGGGAGCCTCAGTCTGTGTCGATGGTTGCTTCTGGGCTTGGTGTAAGGTGATGGTTTAAGGGCCTCCCCGGGGTCCAATGCGGCCTCATCTGCCCGCCCAGCCGTCTCCTTCCCTCTGCCTGTCCTCAGACAGCGCTGAGCCGGGAACGTCTGCGCGGGAGCCAGGAGCTGTGTGTGCTGGTCTGCAGGTGAGGCCTCGCTGTGCCAGGCCAGCTCAGTGCCCAAGGCTGCCGTGGGCGTCCTGGGCCTTGGCCTCCATCTCCCAGGGCGCCTCTGCCTCTGGGTAGAGTTGTCAGTGATCCTGGCTGTGGAAGCTCCTTGCACCCTGCGCAGGATAGCTTCCAGATGAGTGTCCTGCTCGAACCACAGCAAGTGTCCCGGAAGCTGGTGGCTGAGTGAAGCCTCAGGGTCTCAAACGGGCTGGTGCTGCCGCCTGGGCACCCAGGGCTGCAGTCCAGGTGTGGGCGGTGCTGCTCGTCTCAGAGCTTCCCGCTCCTGGAAGCCCCTTCCCGCTCACAGCCTGCCGGCGGCTTCTCCCACATCTTCTCTGAGCCTCCTGTGCCCCAGAGGGCCCTGCGGCAACACGGTCACCTGGGGATCCCAGGGGGGATCCCGTCTCAGGAGCCTTTTGCTCTGTGAGGTGACACACAGGTTTGGGCAGGACGTAGCGTCTTCAAGGCTGTTTCTCCCGCACAGCCTTCTGTTAGGGCGGTGATGACAGACCCTGCTCTCGTGAGCCTGTGGTCTGGGAGGGGAGCGGTCAGAGCCGCTGCGGCACTGGGGTGGAGTGGCGCGTCCACACTCAGACGCAGTCGCAGACGCTTGGACTTAGGGTGCTGTTGTGTGCTGTGCTTCCTTGGCGGGGCACAGGCCCCGGCTGCTCGCCTGGGTCATCTTATCGGAGGAGCCAGAGCTCCAGACGGACCCTGTCCTGCCCAGCACAGCCCGCCAGCTCCCTGGCCTCCCCTCCTGCGGCTCCAGAAACCTCTCCTGCGCCACCTCACCAGCTGACCTCACGGGTTCTGAGCAGGAGGAGCGGGCGGGCGGCCTGGAAGGAGGGGAGGAGCAGCAGCATGTGTGCGGCCTGGTGCTGCCCCAGAGTGGGTGGCCCACGGGGGCAGCTGCCTGCCTGCTGCTGGAAGCATGGTTGCAGGATGCGGTCCTGGCCTGGTGGGAGCCAGGAGTTGGGGGGGGGCAGGTTGGGGT
>SJYW01052899.1:50846-68038 GCA_006410735.1 Raphicerus campestris | reverse complement strand
GATGAGAATGAGCTGTCACGTGCATCTTACCCCAGTTATTCCAACAATAGATGAGAATGAGCTGTTACACGCATCGTACCCCGGTTATTCCAACAATAGATGAGAATGAGCTTTCGCGCGCATCTTACCCCAGTTATTCCAACAATAGATGAGAATGAGCTGTTACACGCATCTTACCCCGGTTATTCCAACAATGGATGAGAATGAACTATTACGTGCATCTTACCCTAATTATTTTAACAATAAATAAGAATGAGCTGTTGGTGCACAAAGAGGAGTAGAGAGAGTTTGGGGACACCTCAGGACAGAAGCAGGGCTGGAAGGACGCCACCCTGTGCCAGGGAGTCCTGTCGCCTCCAGAGGGCCTGAGCCTGCGGGCGCCCAGACAGAACTCTGAGGACCGCTCTCCTGGCGTTCTCTGTCCTGATCCACAGTTGTGCTGTTTCCACGGCAGATACAGGAAGCACGCGTCGGGACCCTTCCTCCCCTGCCTGGAGAGGGAGTTCCTGGTGGCCCAGTGGTTAAGACTCAGCGCTCTCACTGCAGTGGCCTGGGTTCCGTGCCCTAGTCGGGAACTACAGTCCTGCGGGCTGCATGCCACCGCCAAAAATAGTAATAATAGACCATCCAGGTTGACACCATTTGTCGTCAGGGAAATGCAAATTAAAACACTCCAAACCTGCAGAATGTCCAAAACCTAGGGCCCCAGCACCGCCACATGCTGGCAGGGACGTGGAACAGCAGAAAGCAGCTCTTCCTTGCCAGTGGAAATGCAAGAGGGTGCAGCCACTTAGGAAAGCAGCTCGGCAGTCAAGCCCCTTGGTACTTACCCAGCGGAGTGGAAAACTTAGGTCCACGAGAAAACTTATACACAGATGTTTTTGGAAGCCAAGGCATCCTTCAGAGGTAAATGGATAAGTAAACTGTGGTCCATCCAGACAGTGGAACGTCACTCAGCCAAGAGAAAAGAGCTAATGGCGTGAGAGACGTGGAGGAACCTTCAGCGCATACGACAGTGGAAGAAGCCAGTCCGAGAGGCCTGCATGCTGCGACCCGCGCCTGTGACATCTGGAGACACCCGTGGGGACGGCGGAAGGAGCAGCAGTTGCCAGGGGCGGAGGGTGAGAGGGACGGGCTCCCGAGGAGTCCTAGGGCCATGAGCCTGCTCGGAGTGATGCTGTCCTGGAGGACACTCGCCACTGTGTGTCGTCCAGGCCCCGAGGAGGCACAGCACCAGCTCTGAGCCTCGTGGAGGCCGTGGTTGTGGGAGGTGAGGAGGTGTTGGCTGAGGCTCATCAGGTGTAACATGTTCACATCAGGGATGCTCCTGGCGGGGAGAGGCTGTGGGGTGGGGCCAGGAGATGGGTGACGGCTCTGTACCTTCTGCTGAATTTTCATGTGAATCGAAAATTGCTCTGAAAAGTCTTTATGAAAAATAGGGAAGAATTGTCTGTGGAGCCCATAACCTTTTTCCAGCGAGGTGAGAGGGACAAACCTGGCCAAGATGGACTGATGCTGGGGCACAAGGTGCTTTTTGGTGACGGTAGCCTGGAGGCTGCCGCCCCACACAGGGCTGCTGCCTTGCCATGTGTGGACAGAGGCCCCTGAGTGCTCTCCACCCTCGGGTGGGGCGGGGGGCGGCCTTCCAGGCTGCCTCCCACTGGTGCTGCCCCAGAAGGAAGGCCGGTGGCTCTTCCCTGACGGGCGTGACTGCCTGGACCAGAGGCCCCGCGTCCTGAGCGCCGAGCCCTCTGCCCCGCTGACTGAGGTCTTGTTCTTCCGGCAGCTGGACATTTTATGCAACGAGGAGATCCTTGGCAAGGACCATACACTCAAATTCGTCGTCGTCACGAGGTGGAGATTCAAGGTGAGACTTTGCTGTGGCTGTGTGGCTCATTTCAGAGCTCAGGAGTAGCAGCAGCCCACCACAGGACTGTCAGCAGTGAGGTCGCTCTGAAGTCGTCAGCCCCAGGTGGCCAGGGGTAGCTCGGTCCCCAGGGCCCCACTCGTCTCGTCTCTCCTACTCAAGGTGACGGACGTCCTGGGGAGGGAGGGCCCCCTGCAACCAGAAGGCACGCTTCCAGCCACGCTGCCTCCCTGGAGCAGGAAACATGGGCGTGACCCCGAGGGTCTGCTGAGAGCAGGGCAGAGACAGGCCGGCCTACTGCTGGCTGGGGCCGGGGGAGGGGCAGGCGGGGGCTCCCTCCGCAGCTGGCCCCCTCGGGGTCCCAGCCCCTCCCTCCTTGTCTTGCAGAAGGCCCCCCTCCTGTTGCACTACAGACCCAAGATGGACCTGCTGTGAGCACAGCGGAGACGCGGCGCCCAGGCGCCCAAGGGCACGCACCAGGCGGGGCCAGAGCACGCGGGCGCTGCCCGGGCGCCGTGTGCACCGGACCTCGAACAGAGAGTATTTATCACTTTTGTACGAGAGAGAATTCACACGCGACGAGATGCTCGGCACAGGGTTACAGACGTGACGCGTGGGGACCAGCGTGAGGACGACGAGGTGGCGGCCTTCATTCCAACACGTGACCTTTGCTTGCTTTCCAGGTCTTGAAAATCTCAGTCACTTCCGTTCAGTTTATGGATTAGGTTTCACGATAGCCCCCAAATACTTGTACGTTTATTGAATCCTTCCTAAGTTATTGAAAAAATGTCTTTTCATGGTGAATGACGATATTTATGTTGCCTTTAGCTTCCTGAAGACTTAGAAGATATATAAAAATTTAATTTAAAAACAACCAAAAGAGGTTTCCATGAGTATCGTGAGTTAACCATGGTATTTCATTTTCCACATTAGGAATGTGAAGCCGGGGGCTCTGACCCCTGGGGGACCCAGAGCCCAGGGCAGGGTGCTGCACCCCAGCGCCAGTGCAGCTGTTCAGCAGAGCAGACTGGACCAGTCAACACTGGCTCTCAGAACAGCTCTTCTGAAAACTTGCTTTTATTAAATAGGGGACAAGTTGCTCAGCGCCGCTGGTTAACTTCACGCTGATTCTTTCCCTTTTTCCTTTTGCTGAAGGAATTGATGGTGGTTGCGGGGACGTGGCTGGCGCCCGGGGGCATGTCTCCACCGCAGCCCCAGGCGTGCAGACCCCAGGGCCCGCCCGGTCCACCCTCGGCGGCAGGCACGTCCGCCCTGCCCACCCCCCTCTCCCCGAGCAGATGGCGGGGCTGGCGGGGTCCTGTGTGTCAGAAGCTGCTGCCCTCAGTTACTTGGGACCTAAAGCCCGGCAGAGGCAGCACGCCCTCTGCCAACCTTTCTCCTCCCAGATGCTCGTATTTTTGTGGAATTCGAGAATAAACTCTTTGCCAGCACTTCCATCTTTGTTCTTTCAAGATTGTAGTCTGGAATGTGTGGAGGCAGGAGCGAGGCGAGGGCCCTTCTGGGTGTGAGCTCATCCTGGCTGCGTGTCTGTCCCCGTGTGCGTCCAGCAGCTTTTGCCTGCACTTCGGGCTCTTCCCTGCCATCTCCTCGGCGCCTGGGGCCCTGGGGCCGCCTCATCCGGTAGGTAGTCTTGATGGTCTCCTGAGAGCTGGGTTTTCCATGAAGAACTTCACCTTGGTAACTAGAACTTTTCTTGAGCTTGCTTTGACAGTGGTGGTCAGGCTCATCGACACTCAAGTTCGTTTATTTTCTTTTACTTCCTGTTTCATATGCATAAACGTCAGAAGCAGCTCCTTAGTGATGAGTAAAACAAAGTAACTCAGTCCTAGTGATTTTAATCTGAGGCCTTTCAGAAACCTAAAGCCACGTTTTCCCTGGGAGTCGTCACAGTTCGCCTCTTTATTTAAGCCCATTACTCCCAGACTGTTTGAATTATTAGTTTCCTAAGCTCATTTTTCATGCAAATCGTTTTTTAAGAGTTCCTGTTTAAGGGTTTAATGAGTAGATGTGTATGAGTAAATATTACCTGTCTACCTCAGATACACATTTCTGCTGAAACGTTCTGTAAAACCATGTGTTCTCAACGCAGTTGAAGTATAAGACTAGAATTTAGGTATTCTGTGTGGTCAAGGTAAGGAAAGATTAAACAGTACGAGCGTCGAAATTCAAACACCATTAATTCAGGGCCAGACTAACAGGAGCCTGGCTGTGTGCCCTCGTGTGTGTGCCTGCACCTTGCGCTGTCTTTGCGGCCACTTGAATTTGCTGTGGTGCTAAGTTGATGGACTTAATACAGAGAGGTGGAGGCGGGTGAGCCGGCGCCACCGTCCCCCTGGGCCCCGACCCCCTGGGTCCTGCGTGTGTAGCGTGTGGTCCTGATGGAACCTCAGCAGCAGAAGGACCTGTCTTTCTAAGGTGTCCCCATGCAGACTGTCTCCACTGCAGGAGAGCCCGGTCCTGCCACCTCTGGTCCAACGCAGCCCTAAGGGCCGGCACTGGGGGCCTTTCAGCAGAGGGAAGCCTGCCCTGTCCTTGCGCGTCTGCTTAAAATCAAAGGGAGACTCTTATCTTTTCCAGCATGAGAGCCCGGATCAGTTAGTGATTGGACCCTGTCACTTTTTTTTTTCTTAAACAGATGGAGTTACTGTGAAGTAGTTTTCACAACTGTTTATGCTGGTAAACACTGTCAGCAGCAGCAGCAAGCTTGTCACCAGTGTAGGGCCTCGCTAGACACAGGCGTCATGAAAATAGAAGATTCAGATAGAATATATAATATTGAATTTAAGATTTGGGGGGTGAAAAGAAAACTTTATAGAATTATTTATTCTATTTTAAGCCCTTTATCCTATTTTCCCATCCAATTGTTTGCTTTCAGTGGTCCAGCTTTATTTACAGGCATATAAAATGAAATTGTGAGGTGTTTTGCAAGCTTCTTCTTTTTACTTTGAGTAGCTTTAATCTGCGTGTTCTGTTTCTCACGGACGAGGCGCGGTTTGCGCGTGTGCGCAGTAGGCTCCAGCGCGTTCCTGGAGGCACGTTGCGGGGCCCTCCGAGCGTGCACGCGCAGCTCCGCTGCTTCTCGTCCGTCGTGGCCCTCACGAGAATGCTGTTGCCGGGAGAGTGTGGGGGCCTGCGTGGGGGTGTCGGCCCTCGGTGAGAGTAAGGGGCTGCGTGGCTAAGACGGGCCTCGCGCTTGGGCCCGCGTGCTGGCGCCCAGGACGCGCCCCTGGGCCCCAGCGGCACCGGCGCTACTTCCAGGCCCCGGAGCCCTGCAGGGCGTGCGGCCTCCGCACCCCCTGCGATATTAGAAGTCTTTAGAAATTCGTTTGTTTTTTTCTCAAAGCCCACAGGATGTATTTTACAGTGATTTTGAAATGTGTCATTGGATTGAATATCCTAGGAACGAGCCAACTGATTTCTTCTTTGTACGTGAATATTTGATGTGCTCTCAGAACACTGAATATACATTTCGTGCAGATAAATCACGAAAAGCTCAGTTTCTCTATTTCCTCAGGAAATCATTTACACTCCAGCACATCACGTGTGACCTTCACGTGATATACCAATGTGTTTCTTGCCTTGGTGTTTAAATAGGTTGGGATAAGTTGTTAGGAAACGATTCGGACGACACCGAAGTCATCGCTGAGAGTCTGCCCCTGCTGGGGAGCTGTGCGTCTCATCAGCTCGAGTCTCCACATCCGGGGCGTCTGAGGGCCTGAAATTTCGCATGTCCCTGAGCACGTGTGTAGCTCATTCCAGCAGCTTCGTCAGGTGCAAGAAAACCGATTTTCCTGAAAGACGCAGCGTTCGGGGCAAGAGCCCTTGCCGACCTGGTGTCCCGCGTGGAGCCTGGGGGCTGTGGGGGGCTGTGGAGGTGACGCTGCACACACATGCTTCTGACTGTTTAGTTTGGAAGTTTACATTTTTTATGCTTTGTGTTGGTGTGTAATTTTTTTGTACTATTGGTGGCTAGATTTTAATCTAAAAATCTTTTTTGGAATATTGCTTACATGTTTTGATTTTATGATAGTGAAGCTTGTATTCAGTGTTTTGCCAATTGATATTATATGCTTGTAATAAAAGCAAAAGGAAAACCTACCTAGTTCTCTGAAGCTGGATGTTTGTTACCTAAGATGTTTGTAGAAGTGTAAGATAGGTGCCCTGTTAGGATGATCCAGTACCCTGTGTATCGGTGAGGACGCACACACACACGCCAGGCCCGCCCTCCCAGCCTGGACCCTCTGCCCCACATGGCGTTTGTGGCTGTGACCTTGGACGCAGGCTTCATTGAGCTGGACTGGTGTTTGGCACCAGAGGTTTGACGGGAACTCTGGGAGCCCACGCTTGTCTGTTTGCCTGGAGAGGGAACTGTCTTTGGTTTGGAGCTGTGTGTGCCAGGGGAGCCGTGTTAAAACCTCTGATTCCTGCTACCGGCAGACCGCCAGCAGGTTGGCACCCTCTTCTCGTGTTAGCTGGGCCTCCCCAGAGCACAGACCACACAGGACACGTGTGCACGCAGGTTTCTCGTGAGGAGGCCCTGGGGGGTGCTGAGTGATGCCCAGCCCCATGGGGGGACGCAGACTGCACATTCTAAGGCTCGTCTCACCTGAGACACCCTCACACACACACCAGAGTAGTCTTAGCTTGGGCACTGGGCCCGTCAGGGTGACACATGAAACCAGCCATCGCAGACAGTTCGAGGGAAAAAGTACTATGCCCAAGACGTAATTTCCAAAGGCTAAGTAATTTACAGCAACTTGAAAATCTGTGAAAGCTAGAATTGAAAGAAANTGAAATGTGTCATTGGATTGAATATCCTAGGAACGAGCCAACTGATTTCTTCTTTGTACGTGAATATTTGATGTGCTCTCAGAACACTGAATATACATTTCGTGCAGATAAATCACGAAAAGCTCAGTTTCTCTATTTCCTCAGGAAATCATTTACACTCCAGCACATCACGTGTGACCTTCACGTGATATACCAATGTGTTTCTTGCCTTGGTGTTTAAATAGGTTGGGATAAGTTGTTAGGAAACGATTCGGACGACACCGAAGTCATCGCTGAGAGTCTGCCCCTGCTGGGGAGCTGTGCGTCTCATCAGCTCGAGTCTCCACATCCGGGGCGTCTGAGGGCCTGAAATTTCGCATGTCCCTGAGCACGTGTGTAGCTCATTCCAGCAGCTTCGTCAGGTGCAAGAAAACCGATTTTCCTGAAAGACGCAGCGTTCGGGGCAAGAGCCCTTGCCGACCTGGTGTCCCGCGTGGAGCCTGGGGGCTGTGGGGGGCTGTGGAGGTGACGCTGCACACACATGCTTCTGACTGTTTAGTTTGGAAGTTTACATTTTTTATGCTTTGTGTTGGTGTGTAATTTTTTTGTACTATTGGTGGCTAGATTTTAATCTAAAAATCTTTTTTGGAATATTGCTTACATGTTTTGATTTTATGATAGTGAAGCTTGTATTCAGTGTTTTGCCAATTGATATTATATGCTTGTAATAAAAGCAAAAGGAAAACCTACCTAGTTCTCTGAAGCTGGATGTTTGTTACCTAAGATGTTTGTAGAAGTGTAAGATAGGTGCCCTGTTAGGATGATCCAGTACCCTGTGTATCGGTGAGGACGCACACACACACGCCAGGCCCGCCCTCCCAGCCTGGACCCTCTGCCCCACATGGCGTTTGTGGCTGTGACCTTGGACGCAGGCTTCATTGAGCTGGACTGGTGTTTGGCACCAGAGGTTTGACGGGAACTCTGGGAGCCCACGCTTGTCTGTTTGCCTGGAGAGGGAACTGTCTTTGGTTTGGAGCTGTGTGTGCCAGGGGAGCCGTGTTAAAACCTCTGATTCCTGCTACCGGCAGACCGCCAGCAGGTTGGCACCCTCTTCTCGTGTTAGCTGGGCCTCCCCAGAGCACAGACCACACAGGACACGTGTGCACGCAGGTTTCTCGTGAGGAGGCCCTGGGGGGTGCTGAGTGATGCCCACCCCCATGGGGGGACGCAGACTGCACATTCTAAGGCTCGTCTCACCTGAGACACCCTCACACACACACCAGAGTAGTCTTAGCTTGGGCACTGGGCCCGTCAGGGTGACACATGAAACCAGCCATCGCAGACAGTTCGAGGGAAAAAGTACTATGCCCAAGACGTAATTTCCAAAGGCTAAGTAATTTACAGCAACTTGAAAATCTGTGAAAGCTAGAATTGAAAGAAAAGGGAATATATTGACCAAAATTATACTCCTCGAGTTTCAGATCCGTAAGCCCTATATTGGAGCTAATTGATCTACAGAGCCGTGCTAGTTTCTGCTATACACCATGGCGAATCGGCGATAACTATGGGTACATCCCCTCTGTCTTGGCCCCTCCCTGCCCCCGCGCCCCGGGTGGTCGCGAGCCCGGGGCTGAGCTCCCCTGTCGCGCGGCGGCTCCCGCTGCAGCTGTCCACACGTCGCCGTGTGTGTCAGGCCCCCAGTCCGCCCCCCCTCCCCGCCCCGCCGCTGCTTGTCCTCTGGCTGCGTCTCTGTCCCTGCTGTGCAGCTGCGCTCGTCTGTGCCACTGTTTCGAGCTTCCATATATATGAGTTAATCATATGCAGATCAATAAACCTTAAATTTAGCCATAAGAAATTAATTGTACTTATCCTACTTATTTTTGGTAAGTCATTTACCCCATCTCATGAGTGTCAAGATCCCAAAGCCACATGTAAACACTCAGTGAGGTGCTGGGCGCACGGTTAGGTCCCCCTTGTTGGGCTCCACGAGGACGGCGATCCACCAGGCAGGTGCCTAGGGAAGGCGAGTCCGGGAAAAAGCCAGAAGGCGACTGGCCAGGCCCCGAGCCAGGAGGACGCGCTTCGAGGGAGGGACGGATGATCGGCTCTGCCTGGAGCTCTGGCGGAGGTTCACTTCTCCAGCGAGAAGCGATCAAGTCCCGATTTCCCTGCCAGCGCCTACGATCCTGAGCTAAGCGGAGCGCTGCCCGGGAAAGGAGCGCACGCGCCCCAGGAGCCTTCCGCGCCTCCTGCTGCCCGGCCAGGCTTTCTCCTCTGACTCTTGATTCCTAAGGATAAACCCCCCGGTGGGGCAGCTGAGGATGGGCCCGAGGTCGGGCCCTCCTGCTCCCACGGAGCTCCTGTAACAGGCTCCTGNGCGCTGCCCGGGAAAGGAGCGCATGCGCCCCAGGAGCCTTCCGCGCCTCCTGCTGCCCGGCCAGGCTTTCTCCTCTGACTCTTGATTCCTGAGGATAAACCCCCCGGTGGGGCAGCTGAGGATGGGCCCGGGGTCGGGCCCTCCTGCTCCCACGGAGCTCCTGTAACAGGCTCCTGCAGGGCGCGCCACCACCTCCATCCAGGCGGACGCACACCCGGGCCTTTGGGTATGTTGTGGCTGGTGGCCTGAGAGACGCTTCCGCAGCCTTGAGGCCTGTCTGTCTCCACCGCCAACAGATGATGTGTGCATAGGACTCTCCTTGCAGCCTCACCGTCTCTGGATTTTATTGGTATGTGAAAATATTAATCATTTGACCGTTACACTGAATCCTATGGGTTGTGTGTGTGTGTGTTTCGGGTACTACGATGCAAAGTTACTTAAGAGCATTTTTAGTCAAAAATCTTTTGAAGCATAGAGAGATCCGGCCTTTATAACAATAGGCTAAGCCTGAAAATGCAGCAAATAAGAATCCATTGTTGGTGGGAAATGGTTTCTAACATTTCTAGTTTCTAACTAACACCCAGGGCAGCACGGAGAAGCTGCTGNAGAGATCCGGCCTTTATAACAATAGGCTAAGCCTGAAAATGCAGCAAATAAGAATCCATTGTTGGTGGGAAATGGTTTCTAACATTTCTAGTTTCTAACTAACACCCAGGGCAGCACGGAGAAGCTGCTGTTCCAGCTTCTCGGAAGCACTTCCGGTGATTCTATGGTTTATAGTCAGCTGTCCTAGGCTTGGGCAGGGGCATCCTGGGACCCCAGGGCTCTGGAAGGAGGGTGTGGCCCTGGGACCCCAGGGCTCTGGAAGGAGGGTGTGGCCCTGGGACCCTGGGGCTCTGGAAGGAGGGTGTGGCCCTGGGACCCTGGGGCTCTGCAGAGAGGTGAGAGGTGTGGACCCCATATGGCCTGGGCTCCTGAGAGTCAGGGGTTCAGGGACCCACACTTCTTTCTCCTCCTGTTCCTGCGTGGTCCTGAGGCTCTGCTGGTGTTACCAGTTCACCTCCTCCTGCCCATGTCTGTCTCTGACCCCACACCCAGGCAGCTGGAGGGGCGCAGAGCCTGCCCCTTCTTAAGACTGCAGCCAAGAGGGACTGAATGCTCCCCATGGAGCTGTGGCGGGTCCGGCCCACCTGCCCCCCCAGCACGCTGGTTGGCCCCTGCAAGGGTTCCTTCCATTTCAGGGATTTGCTTAGCGATGTTCATGGGTGGGGGCCCCGGGGGCCTGCCGGAATCTCAGGGTGTGTGTCCTGCTAGTCATCCGGCGTGGGAAGCACCTCCCTCTGTTGGGTCAGTGTTGGCTTTTCACCCACAACGTGCCTAGACTCCCTTCAGGGCCTCGCAGAAGCTTTTCCACGTTTTCTTCATGTGGTTTGCACATACTCCTAGTTTGGTTTATTTCACGTATTTTCTCAGGGAGGTGGGAGCACCTGGTATTATGGGGTAGAGCAAACACTGGTGTTTGTGCCCAGTCTGCTGTTTCTGACTGACTGGTAGACGTCCTTGATGCCTACCCCGGCAACAGCCTCAGAACCACACAGTCCCACTGCTCCTCACCCAGAAGAACGTCAGTGGGAAGAGACCCACAGTGCAACCCGACTTGAGTGGGGATATTCTTAACATTGCCATTTAAGCACGATTGTTGTGGGGGGGTTGATGAATACCAGTTATTAAGTCAAGAAATTTCCTTTTCTTAAAGCTTACTGGACATTTTAGGCTGGAATATGTGATTCCCATTTTGTTTTTAAGTTAAAATTTTTCAGTAACCTTCCTGTTCCGCTTTTGAATTTTTAATACATATGGATTCATACAACCACGATTACAGTCAGGACACAGAATGGCTCCATCACCCCAAAGACCTCCTGGTGCCAATCCTTTTTTTCACCACCCCCTGTAATTCCTAGCAGCCACTGACCTCCAGTACTATAATTTTCCCTTCTCAAAAATGTCGTGTAAGTAGAATTATACACATCACTTCAGAGACCGCTTCCTTGACCCCACATCCTGCCAGGCGGCCACATATTCTGTGTTTGCTGCGACACGGGTGAGCTGCAGTTTGTCTTCCAGTCCACCTGGTGAAAGGCTTGTGTATTTCCAGTGTTTGATTATGGCGAACTTCACATGCAGATTTCCATGTGGATGTAAGATTTCTCTACAAAGCAGGATTGCTGGGTCATATTTTCACTTTAAGAAAGCAGTAAGCCGTCTGTTTTCATTCCAGTCCCAAAGACAGTGCCAAAGAATGTTCAAAGTACCACACAATTGCAGTCATCTCACACGCTAGCAAAGTAATGCTCAGAATTCTCCAAGCCAGGCTTCAACAGTATGTGAACCAAGAACTTTAAGATATTCAAGCTGGATTTAGAAAAGGCAGAGGAAACCAGAGATCAAATTGCCANACTGCACAATTGCACTCATCTCACACGCTAGCAAAGTATTGCTCAATATTCTTCAAGCCAGGCTTCGACAGTATGTGAACCGTGAACTTCCGGATGTTCGAGCTGAACATCCTTTAGAAAAGGCAGAGGAACCAGCGGTCAAATTGCCAACATCCATTGGATCATTGAAAAAGCAAGAGACTTCCAGAAAAACATCTGCTTCATCGACTATGCCAAAGCCTTTGACTGTGTGGATCACAACAAAATGTGGAAAATTCTTCAAAGATGGGAATACTAGACCACCTCACCTGCCTCCTGAGAAATCTGTATGCAGGTCAAGAAGCAATAGTTAGAACTGAACATGGAACAGCAGACTGGTTGGGGAAGGAGTATGTCAAAGCTGTATATTCTCACCCTGCTTATTTAACTTATATGCAGAGTACATCATGCAAAATGCTCGGTGAAGCACAAGCTGGAATCAAGATTGCCAGGAGAAATATCAATAACTTAAATATGCAGATGACACCACCCTTATGGCAGAAAGCAAAGAAGAACTAAAGAGCCTCTTGATGAAGGTGAAAGAAAAGTTGGCTTATAACTTAACATTCAGAAAACTAAGATCATGGCATACCGTCCCATCACTTAATGGCAAATAGATGGGGAAACAGTGGAAACAGTGACAGACTTTATTTTTTGCAGCTCCAAAATCACTGCAGATGCTGATTGCAGCCATGAATTTAAAAGGCGCTTGCACCTTGGAAGGAAAGCTATGACAGCTGGACAGCATGTTAAAACTGCAGAGATGTTACTTTGCCAACAAAGGTCCGTCTTAGTCAAAGCTATGGTTTTTCCAGTAGTCAAGTGTGGATGTGAGAGTTGCACTATAAAGAAAGCTGAGCCCTGAAGAATTGATGCTTTTGAACTGTGGTTCAAAAAGACTCTTTTGAGAGTCCCTTGGGCTACACAGAGATCAAACCAGTCAATCCTAAAGGAAATCAGTCCTGAATATTCATTGGAAGGACTGATGCTGAAGCTGAAACTCCAATACCTTGGCCACCAGATGAGCTGACTCATTTGAAAAGATCGTGATCCTGGGAAAGATTGAAGGCAGGAGGAGAAGGGGACAACAGAGGATGAGATGGTTGGATAGCATCACTGACTTTGAGTCTGAGCAAGCTCCAGGAGTTGGTGATGAACAGGGAGGCCTGGTGTGCTGCAGTCCACGGGGTCACAGAGAGTTGGACAGGACTGAGTGACTGAACTAAACTGAACTCAGCTGTCCTATGGATAATTTAGAGGTTTATTTTCCAAACATGGAGGTTTCTGATTCTCTCTTTATTTTCAGTCTTATGCCAGGTGCCCCGAGGCGAGACCATGTGTTTTTTGGTCACACTGGGCAGTTATGCGATCTTAGTCCCCACTAGGCTCCCTGCTGCCCCAGACTGAGGGCCTCTGCCAGTGAGAGCGCGGAACCCTAGCCCTACCCGCCAGGGAACTCTCCCCCGTGTTCTGGTCTGTGCCAGCCCATGACTTGCTGGGACCAGTTCTGTGGCCTAGTCAGCAGTTACGGTGCCTGACTATTCGTGGAGCTTGAAAAGTGCCCGTGCTTACCGTGGTTTCGGTTGAGTGCAAAGTTCGCCGCGTGTCCAGCAGGCACTGTTTGAATCTTCCGTATCTTTTCCTGACTCCAGCTGCTCATTCTGTGTTCTGCTTGTTACTGGTGTGAAATGCTTTTCCGCAGACTTTCATGGCAAATGAATTCCTGTTCCTACTGCTGTGTTTCTTCTTTTTCTTCCCGGGGAGGCTCAGGGCCGCACTTACTGTGTCTGCTTGTTTGTAGCATGGCTGCCCCTCCACCCCCGTTTAGCTCCTCTTTGGCTGGCTCTGTTTGGAACCAGCTTCCAGCTGAGACACAGGCGAGGCTCCGCTCTCTCCCTATCTCTGAGGCTGGTTTCCTCTCTTCTGCATCGGGCAGGAAGGCTGCTGGGCTTTTGAGGACTGTGAACATCTCAGGTGCCTGAGAGGTTGGCAGGGGCCGGGCAGGAGCCAGCTGGGCTAGAGCCATCAGATGAACCTGTCTGACCGGGATGGCCTCAGGCCACCCGGCCCCGTTCACCCCTTGGGCGGAGCAGGGGCAGCATCACCCCCACGGTCACAGCTCCAGAGCCTCTTGGTCACATGGTCCCTTGCATAGCAGCAGTGGGGAGAGAGGCGACTCGGCCGAGAAGGCTTCCGGGACTGGCCGAGTGCCCACCCGGCTGAGGCTCTGCGGCCATGTGAGCTGGCTCTGGGCTGAACCCGAACTTCCCTCTCCTGGGTCTTTCAGTAAAGAGCTGGGATTAGTGTTAACCGAATTGGATGATACCTTTTTAAAGTAAACTTTTAGAGCAGATTTAGATTTACAGGAAATTATGGGACTAATGCGGTGTTTCCTACATTCCACCCCTAGGCTCCCCGCTTGTAAACATCTTCCACTGTCTGGTGCTAAAGTCCATTCTGTGTTCAGATTTCCTTAGCCATTTTCCTTGATGTCTTTCTGTTCCAGGATCTTATCCAGGATATTGTTTTGGAGCCAAACCTGGGTCCACTCGCCTGCACACAGTGAAACCAGTTTACGGACACCAGGTGGTGCTGAAGCAAAGTGCAGAGTTTATTGCATGCCGAGCACCAAAGAATTGATGCTTTTGAACTGTGGTACTGGAAAAGACTCTTGCAGAGTCCCTTGGACAGCAAGGAGATCAAACCAGTCAATCCTAAAGGAAATCAATCCTTAATATTCATTGAAACGACTAANTGGGACACCTGATGCGAAGAGCTGACTCCTTTGAAAAGACCCTGATGCTGGGAGATTGAAGGCAGAAGGCGAAGGGGACGACAGAGGATGAGATGGTTGGATGGCATCACTGACTCAATGGACGTGAGTTTGGGGGTAAACTCCGGGAGCTGGTGATGGACAGGGAGGCCTGGCGCGCTGCAGTCCATGGGGCTGCAGAGTCAGACAGGACTGAGCGGCTCAACAGCAGCAAAGCAAGGGGCCCAGGGCCGCTGATGCCTGGAAGGCCTGATCCCCCTAACGTTTCCAGGCAAGGGTTTCTGAAGACAGGGTGAGGAAGAAGGGTTGTTGGGCTCTTGATCTACTGGTGGACATTCTTCTGATTAGTTAAGACAATCGGAAATCAACATAATCTTCCGATTCCAACTGGTCTGGTGTCTCCGTGGTTTCACTATCAGCAAGACACCTCAAGGACATAGCTCAGAATAGTATCACAGCTCTTGAGAAGGAACTGAAGATCCTCGACTTTGTTTAATGGCTAAACTATTACTACTTTGTCTTGCTTGACTATTTTTGTTTCCGCATTTTCTCACTTCTCTAATGCATTCTTTGGAACTCAGGGAAGGGTTCGGAGGCTGAAGTTTTTCTACAGACAAGAGGCAGGCAGAGGACATTGGGCGGGGTGGGGGTGGGGGGCTCTGTCCCAGAAAGGCCCTCAGGGTCCTGCTCATCACAACGTATTAGCCGGCATGTCCCCTTAGGCGCCTCTGGGCTGTGACAGTTCCTCAGACATTTCGTTTTTGGCGGTGTGGAGGAATGCTGGTCAGGTATTTTGTAGACTGGCCCTCAAATGCGGTTAGTCTAATGCTTTCTTCAGGGTTAGACTGGGATGTGTACTGGAGGAGGAGGACCCAGAAGTAGGCTTCCTCTCTCATCACATCATGGGTGCCTGCAACCAACGGGACCCACTGTGCCCTGGAGCCCCTGGGGTCTGGGGCCCCTGGAGGTGGAGGTCTGTCTGCCTTCCCCATGCGGCGCTCCAGTCTGTGTCCTCTGGCAGAACGTCGCTGTGTGGAGCCCACACCAGCAGAGTGGGGCATTTGCTCCACCTCCTGTGTGGACCCATCTGCACGGGAGCTGTGTCTTCCCTACACTTAAGTGGTAAGTCACGTACCCCAGTGTGGACTCGACGGTCACACTCCAGCACAGCTTACTTGTTCACACTGGACTGAGTTTGGCGGCCAAGCCCCTTCTCCCACCTGTCATCCCGGAGCATTCCCTCATTTCCAGGCTCATCTTGCACATTTCCTGTCCCCGCCGCCAGCAGATTCCTCCCGGTTGGTGAACTGTGCTTCTCACTGAACTTTATCGCCACTCACTATATGAGAATTGGTTGTAGGAGAGACACCTGTGAGGAGTGTCAGTCTCCTGTCTGAGCCTGGAGTTCCAGCCAGGCATGGCCCTGGTCCTGAGTGGCTGCGGGAGGGGCCGGGAGGTGTGAGGGGGCCTGTCCCACCTTTCTTGGGCCCTGTCATCAGGGCCTGGTGGATATGCGTGGATAGAGGCTGACTGCTGGCTGCCTGACCCTAGAATCTAGGGTTCCTTTGAGAGGATCAGGGGTTTGACTGCCTGGACACAGCGCCCAGGGCCCTCCTTGTGGGTAAGCTCTTGGAGCAGTTCCACTCAGCTGCCAGTAGAAGCCGCAGACTGAAGTAGATTAAGGGTCAGTGCCTGGGCTGGGCTCAAAGGCCAGTCAACATCCCATTACGATTTGTCTTTCCAAGAAGCCATCTTAACACTGGGCCCTTTGAAGAGTGCCAGGGAGAAGGAATGGCAGGCCTGTGCCCAAATCCCCCCAGCCCCGGGTCTCCTACGGCAGCAGGGCGGCAGCCAGGGGCTGCTGCCAAGGTCTCACCCTGTCCCAACCGGCCTCCAGGCCTTTCCCCAGCCAGGCCAGGCCCTTCTCTTTCCTGGCACAGACCTTTGCCCTCTCCACAGCATAAACCTCAATGCACTCACTCAAGCATGCAAGAAACAGAGTTTATTTTGCAGAAATCAAACTCAACTTCAACTCCCATGCCTCATCCTCTGGGGCTGAGAAAAGTCACTCTGGGCACCAGCGGGGTCTGGGGGCAGATGATCAGTCCTGAGCGGGGGCTCTAGGACACCAGCAGGCCTCACCCTCCGGGACAAGTGATGTGACAGCAAGGGTTCTAGGTGCCTGGGGCTCTGGCTCTTCCCCAAGCATCAGGCGACAGAGTGATGACCCACCAACTGGCCAGCACTGCCACTGGAGGCTCGGGCACCCCCAATCCCCTCCTCAGCTCCAGCTCCCACGGTGCCGCAGGGGCCGTTTTGTGGTCCTTCCCCCACGGGCTCTGTCCTTAAGTACATGCGTGCGTGCTAAGTCGCTTTTAC
Organism: Raphicerus campestris; assembly: GCA_006410735.1. Classification (NCBI taxonomy): domain Eukaryota; kingdom Metazoa; phylum Chordata; class Mammalia; order Artiodactyla; family Bovidae; genus Raphicerus; species Raphicerus campestris. Next base: position 51,377 of record SJYW01052899.1, on the reverse strand, counting down.
CGTATCCGACTCTTTTCCGACCCTCTGGACTGGGGCCAGACAAGTACAAACCTCCGCTTGTCCAGCGTGGGACCACCAGGCCCTACACCCTCACCTGGGCGGAGGGCGGCCAGTTTAGGGAGCGCGGCCGGTGCGCGGGAGGGATGAGTCCGCCGAGAGCCGCTTCAGCTCCAGGGGCGAGGATGAAGATGCTCTGCCACTGATCCCTGGACAAGCTGTGCGGGCCAGGCCGGGCGTGTCTCTCCTTCGCCGGAATTCCTGGGCCCTGGGTCAGCGCCCCGCCTGGACCCTGCTGCCCGCCTCTAACAGGCGGTCCGTGGGACACGGAAGTTCCGCTCTTCACTCGGTCAGCCCGGCCCAGCGAGCGATCCCGGGTGCCGCGAGGCGCCCTTCCGGCTTTCTCGTTTCGAGGGCTCGGATTAGCCAGGCTTCTGGCACGTGACCTCTCGGAGCCAATCGCAGCGGCCTTACCCGGCACTCGTTGATTGGCTCAGGACAACCAGGGAGGAGGGGCGGGGCCGAAGAGCGGGG
>SJYW01052899.1:0-17083 GCA_006410735.1 Raphicerus campestris | reverse complement strand
CCCCTCCACCCTGCAGACCCCCCACCCTGCAGACCCGCGTGCTCAGAGCCCTCCCCCACCACACACGCAGCTCTCGGAACGGCACAAACGCAGGTGAAGTCACAGCCAGTGTGTTCTGGGAGCTGGAGGGTAAGGTGGGGTCTAGTAAGGGCAGCCCCCTGCACCCACCCCTGGACTGTGGCTGAGGGGCGGGCGTGGGACAGCAAGACCCTGCCCCGAGGACGCGGAGCTTCAGATGCAGGTGTGGCCGTGGCTGGTCGGGCTGCCGGAGCAAGGGGGCGGGGAAAGGGCAGAGGCCTGGGAGAAAGGCTGCAGGTGGGAGGACATTAGAAAGGTCAGACGGTGCCTTTACCCTCGAAGCCCTCGCACGTGAAAACCTGAATGAGGCAGTTTCTTCAAGAAATGTCAAAATCGGAGAACCATGTCTAAGAATTCACAGATGGATTCTTTGCAGATCATTCCGACGATATTTGGGCTGTTCTTGGAAGGGAAAAAGGAAAAAGAGGGAAATCCTCCCGGTTATTTTTGTGAAATCAGCACGAGAATAACGCCAAAAAAAGTCGGCTGAGTGGGGCCGGGCTCCCACACGAACAGCTGAGAGACAGGAGGCAGGTTTGGCACTTCTCACAGAATTCTGCAGGAAGGGCTCATCTTGGGGAATAAAAGGTGGTCCAATCAGTGTACGTATGTGCAGATGTTGTCCGGACCCCCGTGCTAACAGAGCAGCAGGGACCTCGGGCTGTCCCCAGGCCCCCCACCCCAGACTTGGGGTCCTGGCACCAACCCTCCTGGGCTGAAGGGCCTCCTCCCTGCAACCGTGAGGACACAGGACTGAAGCTCCCGCTGCGCCCATCACTGCCCACTCCCCGGGCCTGCCTGGAGCCCAGTCAGGAGCTCAGGCGCCTCANAGGTGTGTGCAGATGTTGTCCGGACCCCCGTGCTAACAGAGCAGCAGGGACCTCGGGCTGTCCCCAGGCCTCCCACCCCAGACTTGGGGTCCTGGCACCAACCCTCCTGGGCTGAAGGGCCTCCTCCCTGCAACCGTGAGGACATAGGACTGAAGCTCCCGCTGCGCCCATCACTGCCCACTCCCCGGGCCTGCCTGGAGCCCAGTCAGGAGCTCAGGCGCCTCAGTCCACATGAATAGCATCCCAACGGCAGCCATCCTCGGTGACACAGATGGTTTTAGAACAGCTTAATGGGAGTGCACTGAGCGTGCTCTAAACCACGCAATCTGACGAGCGCATCCCCGAGCGCACCGCACAGTCAGGGTCCAGCACACGCACCCCCAGCTTCCTGGTGGCCCCATGCAAGTCCTCTCAGCACGCCCCCACAGACGAGCAGACGGCTGGCTCCTTTCTCTGCCTGCCCGAATCCACGCGTCCCCCAGAGCCCACAGGGAGGCAGCCGCAGGGCAGGCGGCGATCGTGGGGAGGGCCAGGCCACCAAGGGGACTCTTTGCTGCCCGCCCGCCCTCCTCGCCCTTCTGGGCTGCGAGGGTGACGAGGGCGAGTCCCGTCGGGAGGTGGCAGGCACGGGGGTGCATCCGCTTGGTCCTCGTGGTCTCTGCGGGCGCCTGCCCTCCGTGTCTCGCGAGTGCACACCAGGAGTGGACGCCGAGCTGTACTGGCAAGTGGAGGTCTACTTTCCCGGAGCTGCAGACTGTTCTCCAAGGCAGCTGTGTGACGTGACACGCCCGCCAGCGTGCCGGGGGCGCCCACTTCTCTGTGTGCCTGCCAACACGGCTCCCGCCCGCCCCTGTGGCTCCAGCCACCCCCGGGGGCCGGGACGCGGCCACTGCCCTTCCCTCCTGACCACAGACGTGAGCATCTTCTCATGTGCTTGTGCCTTATTTGGTGGAATCCCTGTTGAAACCGCTTGCATACCTTCAAAAATAAACTTTCCATTTTGGAACAAACCTAGACTTACAGAAAAGCGATGAAGGCAGCACATGGAGCCCCCACAGCAGGGCCGGCGGCTCCCGGCCCCCAGCGGCCCCCAGCGCACGGCGGCCCCCAGCGCACGGGGGCCCCAGCGCACGGCGGCCCCCAGCACATGACGCCAGGCCGGCCCACCCCCCAGAGCAGGGCCGGCAGCTCCTAGCACACGACAGCTCCCTCCACACAACGGCGCCCAGCGCACGACGCCAGGCTGGCCCGCCCGCCACGCCGACGAAAGGCAGTGACTGGTTTCTGAGACGCCCACCCGCGGCCCGCTCTCGGCCAGGACCCCGTCCAGGGCCGGAGGTGACAGTCATCGAGTCTCCTCGGGCACCTCTAGGCGGCACTGCCGCTGTTTCCCAGTCCCGTCCGACTCTGGGGCGCTGCGCACCGCCGCACGCCAGGCTCCCCTGTCCTCCGGCGTCTCCCAGAGTGTGCGCAAACTCAGGTCCATTGCGCCAGTGACGCCGTCCAACCCTCTCCTCATCCCCTGTGGCCCCTTCTCCTCCCACCTTCACTCTTTCCCAGCATCAGGGTCTTTTCATGAGTCAGCTCTTCCCATCCGGTGGCCAAAGAATCGGAGCTTCAGCTTCAGCATCAGTCCTTCCAATGAGTGCTCAGGACTGGTCTCCTTTAGGATGGACTGGCTGGGTCTCCTTGCAGTCCAAGGGTCTCTCACGTCTCCTCCAACACCACAGTTCAAAAGCCTCAATTCTTTGGCGCTCAGCTTTCTTTATAGTCCAACTCTCACATCCATACATGACTACTGGAAAAACCATGGCCTTGATTAGATGGACCTTTGTGGGCAAAGTAATGTCTCTGCTTTGTAATATGCTGTTTGTCATAGTTTTTCTTCAAAAGGAGTAAGTCTTCATTTCATGGCTGCAGTCATCGTCTGCAGTGATTTGGGAGGCCAAGAAAATAGTCTCTCACTGTTTCCATTGTTTCCCCATCTATTTGCCATGGGAGTGGATGGGACTGGATGCCAGGATCTTAGTTTTTTGAATGTTTAATTTTAAGTCAGCTTTTTCTCTCTTCTCTTTAACCCTCATCACGAGGCTCTTTAGTTCCTCTTTGCTTTCTACCATAAGGCTGGTGTATCTGCATATCTGAGATCGTTGATGTTTCTTCCAGCAGTCTTGACTCCAGCTTGTGATTCCTCTAGGCTGGCAAATCGAATGATGTACTCTGCATAGAAGTTAAATAAGCAGGGTAACAGTATACAGCCTTGACGTACTCCTTTCCCAATTTGGAATGAGTCCATTGTTCCAACCAGTTCTAACTGTGCTTCTTGACATGCATGCAGGTTTCTCAAGCGACAGGTGAGGTGGTCTGATATTTCATCTCTTTAAGAATTTCCCACAGTTTGTTGTGATCCACACAGTCAAAGGCTTTAGCACAGTCAATGAAGCAGAAGCAGCTTTTTTTCGGGAATTCCTTTGCTTTCTCCATGATCCAATGAATGTTGGCAATTTGACGTCCGGTTCCTCTGCTTTTTCTCAGTCCAGCTTGAACATCTGGAAGTTCTCAGCTCACATACTGCTTAACATAACTCCTTCACATAACTTGAAGGATTTTGAGCATTACTTTGCTAGCATGTGGAATAAGCACAATTGTGCGGTAGTTTGAGCATTCTTTGGCATTGCCTTTCTTTGGGATTGGAATGAAAACTGACCTTTTCCAGCCCTGTGGCCACTGCTGAGTGTTCCAAGTTTGCTGGCATATTGAGTGCAGCACTTTCACAGCATCATCTTTCAGGATTTGAAACAGCTCAGCTGGAATTTCATCACCTCCACTAGCTTTGCTGGTAGTAATGTTTCCGAAGGCCCACTTGATTTCATACTCAAGGATGTCTGGCTCTCAGCAAGGACCACACCGTCGTGGTTATCCTGTGATTCAGACCTTTCTGATATATTTCTTCCCACCTCTCCTTAATCTCTTCTGCCTCCACTAGGTCCTTACTGTTTCTGTCCTTTACTGTGACCAGCTTTGCATGGAATGTTTCCTTGATATCTTCCATTTTCTCGAAGAGCTCTCTAGTCTTTCCCATTCTATTTTATTCCTTTATTTCTTTGCATTGTTGATTCAAGAAGGCCTTCTTACCTCTTCTTGCTGTTCCCTGGAATTCTGTATTCAGATGAATACATCTTTCCTCTCCTCCTTTGCTCTTCATTTCTCTTCTTTTCTCAGCTATTTATGAGGCCCCTCAGACAGCCACTTTGCCTGCTTTCACTCTTTCTCTTTGGGATGGTTTCTGCCACTGTCTCCTTTACAGCGTCACACACTCTGTCCATAGTTCTTCAGGCTATCAGATCTAATCCCTTGAATCCATTTTTCACCTTCACTGTCTAATCATACGGAGTTTGATTTAGGTCATACATGAAAGGCCTAGTGGTTTCCCGTTTCCTTCCATTTAAGCCTGAATTTTGCAATGAGGAGCTCATGATCTGAGACACAGTCAGCTCCAGGTCTTGTTTTTGTTGACTATATAAACTTCTCCATCTTCATCCATCTATGAAGAGCACATCATTCTGATTTTGGTACTGACCACCTGGCGATGTCCGTGTGCAGAGTCACCTCTTGGGTTGTACTGACCGCCTGGAGATGTCCGTGTGCAGTCGCCTCTTGGGTTGCTAGAAAATGGTATTTGCTATGACCAGCATGTTCTCTTGACAAAGCTCTGTTAGTCTTTGACCTGCTTCATTTTATACTCCCAGGTCAAGCTTGCCTATTCCAGGCATCTCTTGACTTTCTACTTTTGCATTCCAACCCCGTATGATGAAAAAGACGTCTCTGTTTCAGTGTTAATTTAGGTGTTGTAGGTCTTCGTGCGTTCATGCTAAGTCACTTCAGTGACCTCATGTCACTCTTCGAGACCCATGGCCTGTAGCCTGCCAGGCTCCTCTGTCCACTGGGGGAAACGTGAAGGTCTGCATAGGACCATTCGACTTCAGCTTCTTCAGCATCAATGGCTGGGGCATAGCCTTGGACTACTGTGGTGTTGAATGGTTTGCCTTGGAAACAAACTGAGATCATTCTGTCATTTTTGAGGCTGCATCCAAGTACTGCATTTCAGACTCTTGTTGACCATGAGGGCTACTCCATTTCTTCTAAGGGAGTCTTGCTCCGGCCATCTGAGTTAAATTTGCCTATTCCCATCCACTTTAGTTCACTGATTGCTAAAATGTCAGTGTTCACTCTTGTCATCTCCTGCCTGACCACGTCCAGTTCATCTTGATTCATGGGCCTAAGGTGGCTTTCCAGGCGGCTCATATGGTAAAGAACCCGCCGCAATGCAGGAGACACAGGCTCAGTCCCCAGGTCAGGAAGATCCCTGGAGACAGGAATGGCCGCCCGCTCCAGTATTCCTGCCCGGAGAAGCCCATGGTCGGAGGAGGCGAGCCTGGCGGCTATAGCCCACGGGGTCCCAAAGAGCTGGACACGACTGAGCGACTGGACAGGCACACACGGCCCTCACATTCCAGTTCTCACGTGGAGACAGGACGCANTTCCTGCCCGGAGAAGCCCATGGTCGGAGGAGGCGAGCCTGGCGGCTATAGCCCACGGGGTCCCAAAGAGCTGGACACGACTGAGCGACTGGACAGGCACACACGGCCCTCACATTCCAGTTCTCACGTGGAGACAGGACGCAGAAGGACGTGCGCTCACCTCCTCCTGCGAGAACTCCGAGCCTGCACCTCGCTGCTGAACAACTGTCGGCAGGAAAACGCTGGGTCCCACCAAAAAGAAACCCCACATCCAAGGGCAAAGGAGAAACCCCAGCAAGACGGTAGGAGGGGTGAGATCACGTTAAGAGTCAAACTCCATACCCTCCAGAGATGCTCGGAGGGCTCGAACAACCCTTGTGGCCCCAGGACCCAGAGGCCCACAGAGCCGGAGCCAGAGCAGTGATGAGCGCCTCCTGCAGAGACAGGCCAGCAGGCGCAGGGGCTCTGGGTGCAGCAGGCCTGGGTGTGGCACAAGCCATCTTGGAGGAGGGCGCCATAAACTCTGCCATAGAGCCGCCAGAACTCACACAGGATGTGGAAACCGACTCCTGGAGGCACAGACAGAGCCCTGTGTGCACCAGGACCAGGAGAAAGGAGCAGTGACCCCACGAGGGCCTGACCCAGCCTCGCCCGTGAGTGCCGGGACTCTGGCGGAGGCGTGGGCCGGCGGTGGCCTGCTGCAGGGTCGGGGTCNGAGCCCTGCCCAGGGCGCCCACAGCAGGGGTGGGGTCAGAGGTACCCAAAGCCAGGTCCCAAGGCCAGAAATTTCACAGTGCCGGGTCAAAAAGGAAGCGGAGAGCCTCCAGAGAGAAGCGCGCACGGGTCACGGAAATGCAGCTGGGAGCGAGGGCCGTGTGGGCCAACAGCAGCCTCAGAACCGCGGCAGCCACGAGGCTGAGGAACCCAGGGAGGAAGTCCTTTGGAATCCACAGCTTTACACCCAGCCCACCTGGCAGATGTGCACGAAGGCATAGTGGAGAGCGGCTCGCCTGGGCGCCCGCTGTCGGGAGGTTCCCCAGGGCCCAGCAGGAGGGGGCAGGGAGAGGCCTGGGCACAGGGCGCGGTGCCAGTGGGGCGGGAGGTGCTGTGTCCTGGGGCAGGGGCTCCAGGGGAGAGGAAAGCGGCGGCCAGCTGTCTGGGACCTTTAACACATGAGCGGTGGTTCGAGGTGAAGAGCCGCCTGCCAGTGCAGAAGACAGAGAAGACGCAGGTTCAGTCCCTGGGTTGGGAAGGTCCCCTGGAGTCGCAAATGGCAGCCCGCTCCAGCATTCTTGCCTGGACAATCCCATGCACAGAGGAACCTGGCGGGCCACAGTCCATGGGGTCGCAGACAGTCGGACATGGCTGAGTCCGCGCACAAACGCTGCTGGGCAGGGGCCGCTGCTGGAACGTGGGACGCGTCCACGACAGGACAGCCAGACACGCGGAAGGTGAGACGCGGCGCCTCGGCAGCCCACGGGCTCTGGAGGAAAGGGCGGCACCGGGGCACTCGGGGGAACGCAGTGCACCGGGGGACATGTCGGGAGGGGCAGGAGGTCTGTCCCGTCTGAGCGCTAACACGCCCACGGATGCTTTCAGCTCCTGCTTCTACCCGGAGGATGGAGGGCAACAATTTACAAACTGTTCTTGAAACTGGAGTCAAGTCTGTGCGTCACCCACAGGACGAGCTTCTCCTGTGTCTTCACGGCAGATGGAGACCCCCTGAGACCTGCACCGCTCAAGGGGTTGATGCCAAAAAACGACAGCTGCCAGGGGAGGCTCACCTCCCCCAGGTTTGCAACAGCCAGCCGATCCCCAGACTAGTTCCGATAAACTGACAGCATAAAGAGCTGTGCGGTCTTTTAAAATTATAACTGGATCTGAAGGAATTTATTTCTCCTTGAAAAAAAACTTTCAAATACTATTATTTCAAGGAAGTAATGAGTGATTCCAGTGGGTGAGTTTGAAGGTGACGTGGCGTCTCAGTTTTCCGTATCACCTCTTTATGCTTTCTGTTATTTCAGTTCCCTACAATGAACACTTGTAATTTTCAAGCGAGGAAAAAAGGTCCACTTTCATTCTAAAAAATAAATGTGGACAAATACCTCTTATCAAATTGAAGGCAAAGATAAATTTTTTTAATGATATGACTTAATTTTATTTTTACTTTATTCTACTTTACAATACTGTATTGGTTTTGCCATACATTGACATGAGTCAGCCACAGGTGTACACACACTCCCAATCCTGAAAACCCCCTCCCACCTCTCACCCCATATCGTCTCTCTGGATCATCCCCGTGCACCAGCCCCAAGCATCCTGTATATACTAAGCAAACATCAACTGTAATACCAGTCCTCCAGATCAAAACCAGAGCCCGAAGGTGGGTGTGTGTGGGGGGGCCAGACAGAACTTGCTTGGCCAGACCTGGAGACATGCGGCTTTGCTCCTGACGGCAACGACTAGAGCCTGAATGGTGTTTCCAAGGGGCACATGGGTTCCAAAACACTGCAGAAGGTTTTTAAAAGAAAATCTAGTCCGTGCATTAAGATTAAATAAGCAGCATGGCAAGAAGGCATGTGAACAGGTCAAAGAGAGGAGAACACAGGTTAGATGAGACACGTTGAACGGTGAACGTTCTTACAAAGCAAGACATGCAGTGAAGCCCCTCACAGATGCCCCCTCTGCTGCCCAGTGGAGGGGCTTGGCCTGTGGTCCCTGGCGGGCACCTCCAGCCCTACGTGTTGGGGAAGCAGCCACACCTGCCTCAGGCCGCCGTCTGCTGTCTGTTGCCCTGGGCCCAGCATTCCACATGCCCACTGGCCCCACCGGGATGACCCAGAGGCGGGAGAGGTGGCTGCCCACCCCGTCCTCGTCCGTGCCCTGCTACAGGCAGAGACCACCCTGCCTGAAGTCACGGCCCAGCAGGGGCGCCCACGCCCTTGGGAGGGAAGACTCAAAGCCTGGGCCTGTCACCCTGCTGACAGCCGTGCTCTGCCCCAGGCCTGGGGCCTCTCCTGAAGCTGGTCGAGGGCCTGGCCAGGGACTGGCTGCATGGAGGTTCGCTTGGGAGGTCCCTGTGCCCAGTTTTAACCAGCTGAGTCGGGCCTGGCCTGCCCTGCCTTCATCTTCTGCAGAGCTCCGCGCTCCCCTGCTTCCGTGGCCTTGCCTCCCTCGCCGGCTGGCCGGGGGCACCGGGCAGGTGCTCCGTGCCCATCGGGGAGGGGCCGCCGGCCACCGTTGTCCCTGCCTGCAGTGCCAGGCACCAGGCAGAACGTCTGGCCTTGGTTTCAGGAGAAGATGCCCCAAAACAGAGGCGACCCAGCCTGGGACAGACGGCCAGCCCCCAGCCCCCTGCGCTCACAGGGCCTGTCTGCGGCGGGGGCAGCGGCCCAGGGCCCAGGGGAGGGGCCTGCCCGCCCCAGCCCGCACCTCCTGTCCTGAGGTGGAGCAGAGGCTCCTTCCAACCCTCCACCCAGTCCGACACAGCTAGAGGGACACGGGGCTGGTGAGCCACTGCTGCTGGGAGCGGGGTCACCCACCGTGTCTGCTCCGGGGCGGGGCAGGGGGCGCCCCACTGCAGAGGCCGCCTTCTGAAGGGTGTGATGTGCAGCGGGGTCCTGCAGCCGAGGGACCCTCAAGGGCCCAAGGACAGAGCTTTTCACCTATGTTGGGGGTCCCCGTTCTCCCTGCCCCTCCTGTCCCAGCCCCGGCACCTCCTCTCCCCAGAGGCCCCTCGACCACGGCCTTCCCACCCATCCTGGGCAGCAGGGGCCAGAGGACAGGCAGAGGCCTGAGGCTGTGGTGGCGGGGTGCCTGCCCTGCTCCCAGCTCAAGAAGCAGAGCTGAGCATGCGGGCCTGGTGTTTCCCCTGGGACACGGCCCCAGCGGCCCCCGGGACGCTAAGGGCAGCCAACACCAGCAGACGCTCCCAGGCCGCGCCACCAGCCACCCGGCCNGCACACCCGCGGCGCTTGTGCCGGACCTCACGACACTGCTTGTCCTCACGCCACCGCACTGCGCAGCCCTGTGACCCTCAAACTGAGGGCCTGTGGCAACCCTGCACTGAGCCTAACCCTAACCCTAACCCTAAACCAACACCCTAACCCTAACCTGAGACACCCTAACCCTAACCCTAACCCTAACCTGAGACACCCTAACCCTAACCCTCTCAGCGCCATGTTGCGGCAGCGTTTACCCCCTTCCCGTCTCCACCACATCTGGTGATTCTCACCTCTCAGCCCCTCCACCAGCAAAAAGACTGCGTCCCTGAAGGTGGCGACGATTTTCTACCATACAGCTTTTAACCCAGATATAAACACTGTCTTTTTTGACAAGACACTGCTGCACACTCTAGGCTATGTCGTAGTGTGAACACACCTCTGTCTTCACTGGGAGCCCAGAAAATGTTCACGACTCACTTTACTGCGACGCTCCTTTCCTGCGGTGGCCTGGAACCAGCCCCACACCGCCTCCGAGGCCTGCCTGCACTGGTCTTCCCAGCACACTCACTCCAGCTACCCTGAGTTTCACACCCCATCCAGGCGGTCTAATCCTGGGTGTCCTGAAGCCAGCCGTCCTAACAGCGGACGGTACGGAGTTACGGCTGAACAGGCTGGTGGGCACCCGCCTGTGTCTACACGACTTCCACCACTCCACTGAAAGGGGAGCAAGACGCACGGCTGTAACTCCACGAGCGCAGACAGGACGGGGCAGAGACAGCAAGGTGACGGAGACAGCCGGCTGGGGGCAACGCAACAGAAGCGCAGGTGGGGCCGGCGGGGAGGCAGAGGAGCCCTGCCCAGGGCGCCCACAGCAGGGGTGGGGTCAGAGGTACCCAAAGCCAGGTCCCAAGGCCAGAAATTTCACAGTGCCGGGTCAAAAAGGAAGCGGAGAGCCTCCAGAGAGAAGCGCGCACGGGTCACGGAAATGCAGCTGGGAGCGAGGGCCGTGTGGGCCAACAGCAGCCTCAGAACCGCGGCAGCCACGAGGCTGAGGAACCCAGGGAGGAAGTCCTTTGGAATCCACAGCTTTACACCCAGCCCACCTGGCAGATGTGCACGAAGGCATAGTGGAGAGCGGCTCGCCTGGGCGCCCGCTGTCGGGAGGTTCCCCAGGGCCCAGCAGGAGGGGGCAGGGAGAGGCCTGGGCACAGGGCGCGGTGCCAGTGGGGCGGGAGGTGCTGTGTCCTGGGGCAGGGGCTCCAGGGGAGAGGAAAGCGGCGGCCAGCTGTCTGGGACCTTTAACACATGAGCGGTGGTTCGAGGTGAAGAGCCGCCTGCCAGTGCAGAAGACAGAGAAGACGCAGGTTCAGTCCCTGGGTTGGGAAGGTCCCCTGGAGTCGCAAATGGCAGCCCGCTCCAGCATTCTTGCCTGGACAATCCCATGCACAGAGGAACCTGGCGGGCCACAGTCCATGGGGTCGCAGACAGTCGGACATGGCTGAGTCCGCGCACAAACGCTGCTGGGCAGGGGCCGCTGCTGGAACGTGGGACGCGTCCACGACAGGACAGCCAGACACGCGGAAGGTGAGACGCGGCGCCTCGGCAGCCCACGGGCTCTGGAGGAAAGGGCGGCACCGGGGCACTCGGGGGAACGCAGTGCACCGGGGGACATGTCGGGAGGGGCAGGAGGTCTGTCCCGTCTGAGCGCTAACACGCCCACGGATGCTTTCAGCTCCTGCTTCTACCCGGAGGATGGAGGGCAACAATTTACAAACTGTTCTTGAAACTGGAGTCAAGTCTGTGCGTCACCCACAGGACGAGCTTCTCCTGTGTCTTCACGGCAGATGGAGACCCCCTGAGACCTGCACCGCTCAAGGGGTTGATGCCAAAAAACGACAGCTGCCAGGGGAGGCTCACCTCCCCCAGGTTTGCAACAGCCAGCCGATCCCCAGACTAGTTCCGATAAACTGACAGCATAAAGAGCTGTGCGGTCTTTTAAAATTATAACTGGATCTGAAGGAATTTATTTCTCCTTGAAAAAAAACTTTCAAATACTATTATTTCAAGGAAGTAATGAGTGATTCCAGTGGGTGAGTTTGAAGGTGACGTGGCGTCTCAGTTTTCCGTATCACCTCTTTATGCCTTCTGTTATTTCAGTTCCCTACAATGAACACTTGTAATTTTCAAGCGAGGAAAAAAGGTCCACTTTCATTCTAAAAAATAAATGTGGACAAATACCTCTTATCAAATTGAAGGCAAAGATAAATTTTTTTAATGATATGACTTAATTTTATTTTTACTTTATTCTACTTTACAATACTGTATTGGTTTTGCCATACATTGACATGAGTCAGCCACAGGTGTACACGCACTCCCAATCCTGAAAACCCCCTCCCACCTCTCACCCCATATCGTCTCTCTGGATCATCCCCGTGCACCAGCCCCAAGCATCCTGTATATACTAAGCAAACATCAACTGTAATACCAGTCCTCCAGATCAAAACCAGAGCCCGAAGGTGGGTGTGTGTGTGGGGGCCAGACAGAACTTGCTTGGCCAGACCTGGAGACACGCGGCTTTGCTCCTGACGGCAACAACTAGAGCCTGAATGGTGTTTCCAAGGGGCACATGGGTTCCAAAACACTGCAGAAGGTTTTTAAAAGAAAATCTAGTCCGTGCATTAAGATTAAATAAGCGGCATGGCAAGAAGGCATGTGAACAGGTCAAAGAGAGGAGAACACAGGTTAGATGAGACACGTTGAACGGTGAACGTTCTTACAAAGCAAGACATGCAGTGAAGCCCCTCACAGATGCCCCCTCTGCTGCCCAGTGGAGGGGCTTGGCCTGTGGTCCCTGGCGGGCACCTCCAGCCCTACGTGTTGGGGAAGCAGCCACACCTGCCTCAGGCCGCCGTCTGCTGTCTGTTGCCCTGGGCCCAGCATTCCACATGCCCACTGGCCCCACCGGGATGACCCAGAGGCGGGAGAGGTGGCTGCCCACCCCGTCCTCGTCCGTGCCCTGCTACAGGCAGAGACCACCCTGCCTGAAGTCACGGCCCAGCAGGGGCGCCCACGCCCTTGGGAGGGAAGACTCAAAGCCTGGGCCTGTCACCCTGCTGACAGCCGTGCTCTGCCCCAGGCCTGGGGCCTCTCCTGAAGCTGGTCGAGGGCCTGGCCAGGGACTGGCTGCATGGAGGTTCGCTTGGGAGGTCCCTGTGCCCAGTTTTAACCAGCTGAGTCGGGCCTGGCCTGCCCTGCCTTCATCTTCTGCAGAGCTCCGCGCTCCCCTGCTTCCGTGGCCTTGCCTCCCTCGCCGGCTGGCCGGGGGCACCGGGCAGGTGCTCCGTGCCCATCGGGGAGGGGCCGCCGGCCACCGTTGTCCCTGCCTGCAGTGCCAGGCACCAGGCAGAACGTCTGGCCTTGGTTTCAGGAGAAGATGCCCCAAAACAGAGGCGACCCAGCCTGGGACAGACGGCCAGCCCCCAGCCCCCTGCGCTCACAGGGCCTGTCTGCGGCGGGGGCAGCGGCCCAGGGCCCAGGGGAGGGGCCTGCCCGCCCCAGCCCGCACTTCCTGTCCTGAGGTGGAGCAGAGGCTCCTTCCAACTCTCCACCCAGTCCGACACAGCTAGAGGGACACGGGGCTGGTGAGCCACTGCTGCTGGGAGCGGGGTCACCCACCGTGTCTGCTCCGGGGCGGGGCAGGGGGCGCCCCACTGCAGAGGCCGCCTTCTGAAGGGTGTGATGTGCAGCGGGGTCCTGCAGCCGAGGGACCCTCAAGGGCCCAAGGACAGAGCCTTTCACCTATGTTGGGGGTCCCCGTTCTCCCTGCCCCTCCTGTCCCAGCCCCGGCACCTCCTCTCCCCAGAGGCCCCTCGACCACGGCCTTCCCACCCATCCTGGGCAGCAGGGGCCAGAGGACAGGCAGAGGCCTGAGGCTGTGGTGGCGGGGTGCCTGCCCTGCTCCCAGCTCAAGAAGCAGAGCTGAGCATGCGGGCCTGGTGTTTCCCCTGGGACACGGCCCCAGCGGCCCCCGGGACGCTAAGGGCAGCCAACACCAGCAGACGCTCCCAGGCCGCGCCACCAGCCACCCGGCCCCAGGAGTCCTCGGCCTCCCGAGTTCAGTCTGCACCAGCACCCAGATTCCAACACTCAGCCCAGCATGCTCAGCCTTCCACTGGCCCCCAGGGAAGATGCCCGCCCCGCCCAGATGCCACAGCTCGTGGGCTAGTCCGCAGGACCAAAGGGACCTACAGAGTGAGATGGGGGCTCCCCCGGCCCTGCCAGGCTGTGCCCCTGAGAGCAGCTGGAGGTCCCGCCTGACCGCTGCAGGGCTGAGAGGAGCCGCCACCGCCCCTCCACTCCCCCGTCAGAACAGGAGGAAAGTGAGGCGATGCTGGAAAATGGGCTTGTGCGGAGTGCGAGCACAGGAGGGCCCAGAGAAGGGTCTGGAGAGGCCCCACCCACCCCGGGACGGGACTGGAACTCGCAGCAGCCAGTGGCAGGGGCCTCAGAGGGCCGGCTGGCCCCAGCGTGGGCGCTGCCAGGAGCCCCCTCCCTGACCTCTGCTGACCCCAGCTTGGGTTCAGGAGGCCAAGGACTCTGAGACTTGCCCGCAGTGGACTTTACCAAGACGTGACGCTGACTCAGAGTTTTGCCAAGTCCCTGCTCTGTGAGAGGTGAGAACGCACAGAGAGGCAGACCCAGCCCCGCAGGCTGGCACGGGTTACGAGAGCCCACCACGCAGGCCGCTCACACAAGCGCCTTAATCTCAAGCGGGACCGCTCGCCAACCAATGAGACAAAAAAATAAGCGGCCTGATGGCTGAAGTGTACCATGGCAGTTTATTCCCCTGTTGGGGCCAAAGTATCTCTGACTGAGTGTCGGCTTCACCAGCAGGAGGGCCTCTCCTGAGGGAAGGGCTGTCCAGGGCTTCGGGAGGAAAGACAGCTTCTCTGAAGTGCCCTTTAGCCTCTAAGATATGAGCAGTAAGAGGCGTTTCTGCCGAGCCCCGCGAGGTGAGCTAGCGCTTCTCCCAACATGGCACCTGGGAGCCCACTCTGAATGAAAACTGGTATTTTATCACCTAGTATTTGCTGCCTGCCTGCGGAGGAGAAGCCCAGCTCTCCAGGAAGGAGGCAGCTCCACGCTCTGGGAGCTTGTGGTCCGGGGCCCTGCTCCTGGAAATCGAGGCTTCCCAGGCTGGTGAGGGGCTGGTGTGAGCTGCCTTCTTTGGAGGGCGATGGGCTTCCTCGGCCCTCACCTTCCCAGGCTTTCGTGCCTATAACGCACAGTGGAAACCTCCAGATTTCACAGACGTCCTTGCCAAGCAAACAAGGTGCTGCCCCCGTCTCCCCTCCTCACTGTGCAGGGCGCCGGGGCAGCAGCAGCCACTCTGTGACCGTGAGAAGAGAGCTGCCCGCTCCACCAGGGGCAGAGCACGCGAGAGCCGGGGCCAGCTCCCTGCTGGCTCTGCTGAGCAGCTGAGCTGCTTCCC
The DNA here is from genome assembly GCA_006410735.1 of Raphicerus campestris. NCBI lineage: Eukaryota > Metazoa > Chordata > Mammalia > Artiodactyla > Bovidae > Raphicerus > Raphicerus campestris. Next base: position 2,220 of record SJYW01052899.1, on the reverse strand, counting down.
GACACCTCGCCACGTGCGGAAACAAACTGATTCGAGCCGTGCTGTCTGGCCCTCAGTAATTCGAGTCAAAAATCGTTTCCCCAGGGCAGAACCCTAGAGTTCCGCAGCCCGGTCTGTTCCGTCTCCTGCAGTCCAGCTCAGGCTGTGGTGCTCATCCTCCCAGAGGCCACAGGACCTGGCCGGCCCTGGCCAGGGTCCCAGCAGAGCAGCCCCTGGCGTGCGGGAGGCCCCGGATAGCATGAACCCCCAAACAGACAGGGAGCAGGGGAGCCCCTGGGAGCAGCCCTGCCCTCAGGCCCTGGGTCTGGACAGGAGGGGGTGCCTGGCCTCATCCTTGGTGTGGAGCCGGAAGCAGTGCGGCATGGGGTCCGGCTGCTGCAAGGCAAGGACCTGGAGGAGTGCTGGCTGAGGGGTCCCTGCCCAGGACGCCCGGCCCACAGAAGGGAGCTCGCCTCCTGTGAGCCCCAAGATGGGCTTCCCCCTTCTCCTGGACCTAGAACCTGTGGCCCCTACACATCTGGGGCCTGGGCCCTACAAGACCCCCGAGGTGCCCTGGCCGGCAGTGCCCAGCCCACACCCTCAAGGCCTGGCGGCCCCGGGCCCAGGCTCTGCCCAGGGGCCCCTCCCCGGGACCCTCCCTCCGTGGAGGTCTCGGTAACGCGGTGCCCCTGGCGCCCACACACGCGCAGACATGCAGGCCTCAGAACAGCCGCTGTCCATTCCCTCATCCCTTCCATGCACAGGGCACAAGCCCTCTGACCTCCTGCCCCTCAAGAGAGAATGGCCTCTCAGCCCAGAGTCCCTGCCTGTAGGACGGGCCCAGGGCCGACTCACCAGAGGACACCGTCCACACCGGCCAAGCCCCAGGACATGGCCAGGGCAGGCCTGATCTCGGGGCGGAAGACCCCTCAGGCTTCGGCTCTGGGCTGCCTTCCAAGCCTGTGCCAGCCCCCAAGCCCCGGGCCTCTGCACGGGCAGCGTCCCAGGCGGTCCGCGCCTCCGTGGAGCCCGCTTCACACATCCCCTCCTCCCTGAAGCCCTGCCCCGCCCGCGCTGCCCTGAGGGCCTAACACGCTCCAGTCACAGCACACGTCACACCAAGCAGGACAGGACGGGGTCACACGGGGCAAACAGCCGTGTGCCCCCAACACAGCGCGAAGGGCGCCGCTGCGGGCACGCGACCTGACGGCGCCCGCCTCTCTCCGGCACGTGCATGGGGCTCCGGGCTCTCACCGCCGCCTGGCCCTGGGGGAAGTCAGCTTCTTCAAGTCACACCCTTGAGGACCCCAAGTCCCCGCCCCTGGCAGACGCAGCCGGGCTCCCAGCCGCCACACAACCCGCATCAGTGTTCTTGTCTCTCGGGGAAGGAGCGTTGGCTCACTTAACTCTGGTGTTGTCTTGAGGGGTCTCGGGAGGGCCCAGTGGCGCGCTCCCGGACGCTCTCCTGGTGAGAACAAGTTTGCCAACAGCTCGCACCTTCCTCGACTATTGGGCCCCAAGAGCAGGGTGCCCAGCCGGCCCCACGTGCCCACTACAGCCCCGGGCCCCTGGCCTCAGGGCGACACCGAGGGCCGGGGGCCATGTTCTCTAACCCAGCCCTAACAGCAGAGGCTCCCGGCCCGCTGGGTCTCACACAGGCTGCAGGGAGCCGCGGTGGGGCCTGAGCCGGGGCCTCCAGGGTCCACGCCAGGGCCCAGGAGTGACTGGGCAGACCCTCCCACCTCAGGGGGAGCCCGGAGCCCCCATCCCTTCCTCCATGGCCCGTGGCTGCCCTCCTGCCATCAGAGAAACACCCGGAGCCCGGAAGCCACATGGAGCCGCGATTCGGGGCCACAGGCCTGGTGGGACCAGCGGGGCGGGAGGGCCTGCAGGCAGCCTCCATGCTCCCCCTACAGCCCAGCGGTCTTCCCCTCGCCACCCGCCTGCCCAGGGCAGCCCTGTCCCCACTCGACAAGACAGCTCCTCATGGACACCCCCGTCCCCCTCCCCTGCAGCAGGGGGCCCGTGTCCAGCTCCCAAAGGACCTGTGGTTCCCAGAGAGGGGGGCTTGGAGTCCACCAGGCAGGCCAGTGGAGGAGCGCCCTCAACAAGGCCGCGGGACCACGGCTCAGAGCCAGAGGCTACACGGGCATGGGACAGGCATCCAGAACTATGGGACGGCCACAGGGCGGGCATCCACAGAGCTACAGGATGGGCACAGGGTGGGCACAGGGAGGGCGT
>SJYW01052889.1:0-15037 GCA_006410735.1 Raphicerus campestris | reverse complement strand
TAACTTTTCACGTGGTCAGAACAAAAAAAAAAAAAAGTTTTTTTTCCTTTTGTCTTAGTTTTTTATTGTTGATAATCCTACTTATAATCTATCATTCTGGCGTTGTTCTATTCTAGTGATTGTTATGAAAGTTGATTTTCTTATGAACTGGCATTTGGGTCACCAAACAGAGTTGAGTCCGAGTCCCTCGTTGACCTTGGCAAGTCATTTCACACCCCAGTCTTAATGTTCTCATCTATCAGTAGGAAATATTACTATTGTCCACAGATGTGTGAGAATGATCTGGTTCTCTGTAAGTGTGCAGTAAAGAGAAGCAGTCTTAATTCTGGTGACAAGGTAGTGATGGGTTGTGTTTCCAGACAGAGTTCTGAGTTACTAACTCAACCTCAGTAACCAATAGTTTAACTGTTGACAGATCATTTACTCTAATGTGTACAGACAGCCCTAGGAGTTATCCAAGAGTCTGTGTGACAGTGTTCTGTTTAATTATTATCCAGATGTCAGTTAAATCCATCTAAAGGGCAGACATTCAGGTTATTAGGGGGGAAAAAAGGTAACTTGACTGAATGTTTTCTTTTGACTCTCTTGACCCCAAATTTCAGACCTCATCAGAGATTTTCCAAAGTATGTCCTAGAAATGCCTAAACTTTTTGTTGAAAGAAGAAAAGAAAAGCAATAGCAGGTGCTGAGGGGTGTGTGATGCCTTGAGATTACTTTAGCTGCACCAGAAAACCTTGTCTGAACTCTTATTCTCTGGATAACCTCTGCATCTGCTTTCCTAAAGTTTTCTTTCAATGAGGAATCAGAGAGGAAGTACAAAGTCGTCTGGTCCTTGCTCAGCACCGTTGGAGTAGATGATTATAGTGGAGCTCTTGGAAGGCTGGATGAAGGATGGGGATGGTGGAGCCCTGATGGTCAGGTGTGGACGAGGCCAGATCTGGCTCTTTCCTGTCCCCATCCAACTTCAGGCTCTTGCCCGGGGTCACGGGCACTGGGTGTTTTTATTTGTGAATCAAGGTGATTCTGTTCCTTTTGTCTGAAGACACTGACACTGTCCTGGCTGAAGTCTCTCCCTGCTGACTGCACTGTGAGAACATGTGGACATCTGGATTTAGAACCAGGACAGGGTGCCACCTGTAGGAGCCGATCCTGCAGATGTAGACGTCAGGCCCTTAGACCACAGGCCTGCAAGTCTGAGACAGGTGTTAGCTCCAGCAGCCTTGGCTGCTGTCTTAGCCTTATCGTTGCCCAGAATCAGGTTTTTTTTTTTTTTTTTAAAAGAAAGAGTGTTCTTCCGATCTCAGAAAAACATCATGAAGTGTTTTTTTTTTTTAACGTTTTTCCATCAAACTCTTGAAATTCTCATCTCTCTAACCTTTAAAACATTCTCAGTTCTAACACATGTGTTTGTTCCAATCATAAAGTACAGAGTTTAAAAAGTTTTCAAAATACCATGCGTCTAATGCCAAGTCTCAGAAACTGGATTTTAAAAAGAAAAGAATGGGGAACTATATTCAATACCCTATAATAAATGGTAATGGAAAAGAATATGAAAAAGAATATATTTATTTGTATGTGTATAACTAATCACTTTGCCATATGCCTGAGGCTAATACAACATTGTAAGTCAACTGTACATCTATAAAAAATTTTTTTTAAAAGAGAAGGAAAAGAAAGAATATTAAAAGGAAGAGTACAAAAGAGGTAAATGTGAAGCAAACCACCACCAAGCCAAGCGCCTGGCCTGCATGCCTGTCCTTGTCTTGTGGATGAGGAATCTGAGGCTTGAAAACTTTAAGGCCGTGCTTTTTCTTGCTCAGCTAAATGGGACTCAAGTCATAAGACAGTGAAGCCGGTGATCAGAGCAGATCAGACAGACCCCAAAGCCCGCATTGCTCCCATTCCACTCACTGTCTCCCAGGTGCTATGCTTTTCTAGCATGGAACACAAAGTTATTTTGTTTATGTGCACAGAACCTCACCCGTGAGTCAGTTTTTAAGGCCACGCCTAATAATTGCCTTTTATTAAAACAAAGACAAAAGTGAAGTTCATCCACTTTCTGTTTTGCNGTTATTTTGTTTATGTGCACAGAACCTCACCCGTGAGTCAGTTTTTAAGGCCACGCCTAATAATTGCCTTTTATTAAAACAAAGACAAAAGTGAAGTTCATCCACTTTCTGTTTTGCTCTTGGTATGTTTGAAATGTGTCCCAGGCCTTGAAGGATGAAAACCCCACATGGCTGATCACAGATGGGACAGGCCTCGGTTGTCATGCTGAGACGGCACCTTGTCTTTTAAAGGGGAATTTTGGGTCTGTTTCTGAATTAGCCTAAAAGTTGTAGTCGGAGCCCAGGAGGACCAGTGTCTGTGGGGTGCGTTTGGAGCGGGGTGGCGTTCCTAAGGCACTGAGAGTGCATCTTCTGTCTGTTAGGGTGGGCGGGCCCTCGGCGCCTCCGGTGGAAAAGCAGCAGCTTTGAAGACCCACGGCTCGTCCTCTGCCTTCGGTTCCCACTGCTCCTTGTTGTCTCTTGCGCTCCGTTCCTGTGTGTTGGAGTGATGGACCTGCCCTCTGTGCTCAGGCGTCTGGCTGCTGAGCAGTGTTTCAGGAAGACCTGCGTGGGGCCTGCCTTGCCCTCTGCCAGGAGGCAGCTGACCAAAACGGGGTCTATGGTGGGTTGTGTGACCGTGTGGGCTAGAAAATGTTACGTGTATTATTGAGGGCCTCTGTTCTGTATTCTGCTTCTCTCAAAAATGGTGTAACTGTGGCCTGTAAGATTAGCGCTAGTGTCTGTCTGTAATCCATTCAGAGTACAGGGACCCCTCTGGACACTCCATTATTTATGCTAATAGACAAGGGTACTGTGGGTCTGAGTTGTTTAGTTGCTCAGTTGTGTCTGAGTCTTTGCGACCCCATGGACTATAGTCTGCTAGGCTCCTCTGTCCATGGGATTCTCCAGGCAGGAATACTGGAGTGGGCTGCCACGCTCTCCAGGAGATCTTCCCACCCCAGATTGAACCTGGCTCTCCTGGGTCTCCTGAACTGGCAGGAGGGTTCTTTACTGCCGAGCCACAAGGAAGCCCGTGAGTCTGCGAAACTCATAGTAGGTGAAGCTGATCACTTCCTGTTCAGAAATCACCCCCATCCCAGCTTTAGGGCATCAGCAGCGAGGGCAGTGACTGGGTGGACTTAGAGCCCTTGTTGTGTTCCTCATGACTCTGGATGCTCACCGGGGGTCTGGGCTGGGGCTCAGTCCAGCGGGGGCAGGAGCTGCCTCGGTTCTGATGTGTCCCAGCCTCCAGCTCGCTCTCTGAAGCTGGTGGCAGTGCTGGTCGGGGCAAAGCATGCCTGTCCTTGGCCTCCTACCGTCCTGTGGCTGTCCTGCAGGTCTTGGTGATGGGGCGGTACCCAATCCCGGGGTGGGGGAGGTTCTAGAATATTCCCAGGTTAAGGGAGTCTCTGTGCCATGCAGGGAGCTGCAGCTTTGGTGAAGCTGCAGCTGGGAATGTCGATTGCTGAGCAGACGGCCAGTGCTGGTGACCTTTCTGCTCCAAATCCTAAGGCGGCCATGTTGGAAGATCTGAACCATTTTGTACTTATGGAGATGTCAGTAACTTGGAGCCAAGTGCAGCCTTAACGACCACCTGGTCATCTCAAGGGCCGGTCCTGGAGGGTAAAGCGATGAGTGCTGGTTTAGGCAGAGGCACCACCACTAACTTACCCCCTCCTTTTCCAGACATATGGGTGTAACTGCGTGTGGGTCTTAGGGCCACTCTGCCAAAAATAGCCTTAGTTCCTTCTATATCTGTAAACGTGATCATAACATCCTGTGTGCTTCCAACTTTTATTTTATCCTGACTTCCAAATATTTGACATTAATGTACAGTTGGGATTTTTCTGCTCTCCAGTAGAACTCAATCCTTTTCTTAATTCTTCCTACCAGTAGTCAAAGTTGGTGACATCCTAGTCTCAACCCTGTAGCAGCATCTTATCCAAGGAGAGTAGACTATTCCCAGGAGTGGGGGCTGTGGGTAGAGCATGGAGGAGATCAAGCCTTCCTTCAGCTGTGCTTAAGGTCTTTGTTGCAATATTCTTATTGATCTGGTTAATATAGGCTCTAATCACTAAAGAATTTTTTAAATCTTAAAGTCAAACTGTCTCTGTAGGTTCTTCCAAAAATATCTTAGAAGTGTTGTTGGTTCATCTTCCTTTGAGGAAGATGCGGCTTTGTTTATTTACTTTTTTTCCCTTCTTTTTATCTTTATGTTTGTTTTGAGTGTGTGCTCAGTAGTGTAAGTTTACTCAGCGAATGCCTTTGGTTTAAAATCCTAAGAGCCCAAGGACCTTAATCTTCCTGACCCCATCTCTGGATTTAGAAAAAGTCCTTGGGAAAGAAGCTGCCCAGGGAGAGTGAAAGTGAGCTGTGGACCCAAGTTAAGACAGTGCCAAGGAAATGCAGCCAAGAGAGGCTTTGTTTTGTTTTGTTTTTTGTAAACTTGCAATTTTAACAACAACAAAAGAAAATTATTTTTTTTAAGAAAATGAAAGCACTCTGGATTTCCTTTGTCTCCTGCTGGATTTCAGTCTCCCTTAGAAAGTGTGCTTATCAGAATGAGTGCCCGCATTTCCCTGCTTTGTGTCTCAGCATTCAGTGTTTCACTTCTTCATTAAAACCAGGTCCACCCTTGTGTTCCACGGGCTTCACTCATTTGTGAATTAACAGTTCTCAGACCTGAGTCAGGCTCTGATTCCACAGGCCGGAGAGGGCCCCAGGGGTTCACTTCCCACCAACTCCCTGATCACCCTGTGCTGCTGGTCCCTGGACAGCAGCCTTTGAGGTGGTCATACATGTTATTGTGAAAAGAGGGGTTTGTGGCCTGATGGGACATTCTGTGTTAAACAAGTTGACACAGGGGTCGTAATCTGGACTTGGAGCCTATGGGAAGCAGCCTTACCTTATAGACAGTGAGCTGCTCTGAGAAGCCACCTCGAGGAGTCTTCTGAGTCCCTCCTGCAATGAAGCACTGCCTTAATTAAGGACACATACACTCCTAGTCAATGCCTGTCTTTTAATTGTTTTTAAAAATTTGACTCTTTTAATTCATTAAAAAAAAATATTTGCAAGGGGGAACTTCCCTAGTGGCCCAATGGCTAAGACTCCAAGCTCCCAATACAGGGGGCTGGGGTTCAATCCCTGGTCAGGGAACCAGATCCCACATATAGACCAGACCTGGCACAGACAAATAAAAAAATATTAAAAATATATATATATTTGCATGGGATAGATTTAAAACCAGTCTAGTTTTGTGAGTGTAGTGTGTGTGTGTATGTGTGTGTGTGTGTGTTCATATGTGTGCACATTTTGCCTCTTTGTAGTTTATTGAAGCCTTAGCTGGATTTAAGAGTGGGATGCCCTGAGTCAGTAGAAACAGCCACAGATAATTAAGGATAAGAAAAGCCTCTGGGGAAGCACGTGGTTGGGGTGGGTGTCTTAGTTGACGTTGCAGCTCTGCCCATTGACCCCTCATGCTGTGAAGTCTGGGAACCAGCCAGTGATTAGGGACTCGGGTTGTGAGAGCAGCTGCAGTCCTGTTTATTAATCCCCACACGTTCTCAAGAACCTGGGAGTGTTGTGGGAGGCTGGCTGTCCCCACTGTATAGACCAGACACGAGCCCCTGAAGGTCTGAGCTGGTGGAGTGAGATGAGAGGTCTGTCACTCCAGGGCCTGCACACATGGGCTCAGTGTTCAGCTGTTTACTGGGGGACGATCACTACCCTGCGAGTGCTGTCTCCTTGCTCCTGAAGGTAAAAAGTTAGCGTCTTCCTGTCCTGAAGAAATGGAAGGAAGCTGTTTGTTAGTAGGTGTCGTTTCACAATAGGACTTGCTCACTGTAGACAACTGGGAAAAAAAAAATGAGAGAGGAAATAAGTGACCCGCGTCATCTAGAGAGAGCCTCTTCAAAGAAAGAACAGTTTTCTGCACTATAGAGAACGGACAATTTATACAGTAGAAGATATGCATATGCTTTTTATATAGAAGGCACACATATTCACACATATACATTTTTTAAACAAAATCTCTCTTAAAGCGAGTTCACAGATTTGCAATTAATATAAATGTGATGTCTAAGCTGAAGGTTTTGGCACACCAGAGCATGGAATCCCATCCACAGTTTGAACCTAGTGACCTCTGTGCTTCTTCCCTGTGAAATAGGTCCTTTTTTTTCCTGAGCCCTTTTATTTCTTTTTTGTTTGGAGCATTGTTGATTTATAGTGTTGTGATAGTTTCTGCTGTACAGGAAGGTGACTCAGTTATACGTATTACTATATACATTTTTTTTCATACTCTCTTCCATTGTGGTCTGTCACAGGATGTTGAATGTAGTTCCCTGTGCTCTGCAGTAGGACTTGCTGTCTATCTGTCCTGTGTGTGATAGCTCACATCTTGCACACTCTATGGGGGGTCAGGCTTCTGGGTTATAATGAAAAGCAGCAGGCGTCTTGCCTTGCTGTCACTGGCATCGGAGGCTCCGGGGGCTCCTGATAGGTTTCTGGCCGGCCGTCTGGCGTGCGTTTAGACTTCCCTCCCTGCCATCCTGTCTGGGCTGCAAGCTCAGCCGCCCGCGGGTGCTGTGAGCTGTGAGGCTCTGGCCAGGCGGGCAGAGGCGTCAGCAGTGAATAAGCGCTTTCTGCGTTTCCGCAGCCAGAGCCTGTGTGATCCTCTGCGATGCTCAGTCACCCCACAGCCCTGCTTTGAACGCGGCCGTTTCCTAAACACGAAGATGGTGGCGAGGGGGGAAATGGCAAGATTCTGGAGTCTGGAGAGCCTTCACCCGGGTATGTGTGCAGACTGACTTTGCTGCTGAGTCCTCTCTGTGTTCTCACAAGTTGCAGGGCTCTGTGTGCTGCCTCTTGTCACGTTGTGTGTGTGTGTCTGTGTCTGTATGTGTGAGCGAGTCTTTTGTCTGGACCTGGGGTCCTGAGGGCAGTTGTAGCTGCTGTTGTTCTTCACTCAGTGATGTCTGACTTTTTGTGACCCCATGGACTGTAGCACGCCAGGCTTCTCTTTCCTTCACTATCTCCCAGAGTTTGCTCAAACTCATTTCAAAAGTTCCAACTGTGGACATAGTAAATCAGAGGCTGGTTTGAGTTATGCAGCCATTGGTATGAAATGGAAAATAGCCAGAGTCAAGCGTGGATTGTTCTTCATGAGTTATGGATCTGGTTCTTGTTGTGCTAGGCTTTGCTTCTGTTACATGAAACTTCTTTATTCAGGGGATTGTTGTTGGGGTCCATAACGGTGTTCCTTGCTAATTTGTGGTGTGTGAGGTTTAACGGTATGAATTGATTTTGGAAAAATAGTCGACTGTTTGCAAAAAGTGTTACTACCCAGGACTTGGTTATTGTTTGGGGCTTTATTCCATCATTGCTTTTCAGTGTTTTTGTGAGTGTTGTCACTAGACTAGTTCCTAGGTGAACTTAGAAATGTGGTTCTCTCACACTAGGAGGTTATCACCTGGAACCCATGCATTCTTTTAAAGGAGCAAATGCTGCATGGAAAGCATTCTGGCTGACTGCTACACTTCATGCAATGGGATGCTTGAAGAGAGAGTCCTGTCTCAGTTTTTGTCTTAAATGAATTCCAGCCGCTCACCCTGGAATGAATGGGAATTACAGGTGACAGCCGGAGGGCAGCGTGGGCCTCCCCGCAGTGCACTGAGTACTCTGTGCTTCTTGCTGGCCTTCCCTGTTTTGATTGGCTCCCTGTGCTGGCCGAGCACAGACAGGGGTGTGGTGAGGGCTTCACTGACGCAAATTCAGAATAAAAACAAGTGGCCCAGTGGTTTCTGCGTTCAGGGCTCAGGCCTGCCCGCCGAGTGACTGTGCCTGTCACTGAGTGGCTGGTGACCCCAAGTCCTACGTGGAGGACAGCTGGCTGCCGGCCAGCCTCCAGGCTGGGGGTGCGCCTGTGTTTACCCCAAGGCAGCCGGCGATGGAGCCCGCCCCCTACATTCCTCCACCTCGGGCGGGCACAGGGCCTGGTCCTCCCTCCCACGTGTGTGTGTGGAGGCCAAGAGTAGCCGGGTTCAGCCCCTGTGCTGAGCCCGACACTCTGGGAGGCNCACAGAACCTCACCCGTGAGTCAGTTTTTAAGGCCACGCCTAATAATTGCCTTTTATTAAAACAAAGACAAAAGTGAAGTTCATCCACTTTCTGTTTTGCTCTTGGTATGTTTGAAATGTGTCCCAGGCCTTGAAGGATGAAAACCCCACATGGCTGATCACAGATGGGACAGGCCTCGGTTGTCATGCTGAGACGGCACCTTGTCTTTTAAAGGGGAATTTTGGGTCTGTTTCTGAATTAGCCTAAAAGTTGTAGTCGGAGCCCAGGAGGACCAGTGTCTGTGGGGTGCGTTTGGAGCGGGGTGGCGTTCCTAAGGCACTGAGAGTGCATCTTCTGTCTGTTAGGGTGGGCGGGCCCTCGGCGCCTCCGGTGGAAAAGCAGCAGCTTTGAAGACCCACGGCTCGTCCTCTGCCTTCGGTTCCCACTGCTCCTTGTTGTCTCTTGCGCTCCGTTCCTGTGTGTTGGAGTGATGGACCTGCCCTCTGTGCTCAGGCGTCTGGCTGCTGAGCAGTGTTTCAGGAAGACCTGCGTGGGGCCTGCCTTGCCCTCTGCCAGGAGGCAGCTGACCAAAACGGGGTCTATGGTGGGTTGTGTGACCGTGTGGGCTAGAAAATGTTACGTGTATTATTGAGGGCCTCTGTTCTGTGTTCTGCTTCTCTCAAAAATGGTGTAACTGTGGCCTGTAAGATTAGCGCTAGTGTCTGTCTGTAATCCATTCAGAGTACAGGGACCCCTCTGGACACTCCATTATTTATGCTAATAGACAAGGGTACTGTGGGTCTGAGTTGTTTAGTTGCTCAGTTGTGTCTGAGTCTTTGCGACCCCATGGACTGTAGTCTGCTAGGCTCCTCTGTCCATGGGATTCTCCAGGCAGGAATACTGGAGTGGGCTGCCACGCTCTCCAGGAGATCTCCCCACCCCAGATTGAACCTGGCTCTCCTGGGTCTCCTGAACTGGCAGGAGGGTTCTTTACTGCCGAGCCACAAGGAAGCCCGTGAGTCTACGAAACTCATAGTAGGTGAAGCTGATCACTTCCTGTTCAGAAATCACCCCCATCCCAGCTTTAGGGCATCAGCAGCGAGGGCAGTGACTGGGTGGACTTAGAGCCCTTGTTGTGTTCCTCATGACTCTGGATGCTCACCGGGGGTCTGGGCTGGGGCTCAGTCCAGCGGGGGCAGGAGCTGCCTCGGTTCTGATGTGTCCCAGCCTCCAGCTCGCTCTCTGAAGCTGGTGGCAGTGCTGGTCGGGGCAAAGCATGCCTGTCCTTGGCCTCCTACCGTCCTGTGGCTGTCCTGCAGGTCTTGGTGATGGGGCGGTACCCAATCCCGGGGTGGGGGAGGTTCTAGAATATTCCCAGGTTAAGGGAGTCTCTGTGCCATGCAGGGAGCTGCAGCTTTGGTGAAGCTGCAGCTGGGAATGTCGATTGCTGAGCAGACGGCCAGTGCTGGTGACCTTTCTGCTCCAAATCCTAAGGCGGCCATGTTGGAAGATCTGAACCATTTTGTACTTATGGAGATGTCAGTAACTTGGAGCCAAGTGCAGCCTTAATGACCACCTGGTCATCTCAAGGGCCGGTCCTGGAGGGTAAAGCGATGAGTGCTGGTTTAGGCAGAGGCACCACCACTAACTTACCCCCTCCTTTTCCAGACATATGGGTGTAACTGCGTGTGGGTCTTAGGGCCACTCTGCCAAAAATAGCCTTAGTTCCTTCTATATCTGTAAACGTGATCATAACATCCTGTGTGCTTCCAACTTTTATTTTATCCTGACTTCCAAATATTTGACATTAATGTACAGTTGGGATTTTTCTGCTCTCCAGTAGAACTCAATCCTTTTCTTAATTCTTCCTACCAGTAGTCAAAGTTGGTGACATCCTAGTCTCAACCCTGTAGCAGCATCTTATCCAAGGAGAATAGACTATTCCCAGGAGTGGGGGCTGTGGGTAGAGCATGGAGGAGATCAAGCCTTCCTTCAGCTGTGCTTAAGGTCTTTGTTGCAATATTCTTATTGATCTGGTTAATATAGGCTCTAATCACTAAAGAATTTTTTAAATCTTAAAGTCAAACTGTCTCTGTAGGTTCTTCCAAAAATATCTTAGAAGTGTTGTTGGTTCATCTTCCTTTGAGGAAGATGCGGCTTTGTTTATTTACTTTTTTTCCCTTCTTTTTATCTTTATGTTTGTTTTGAGTGTGTGCTCAGTAGTGTAAGTTTACTCAGCGAATGCCTTTGGTTTAAAATCCTAAGAGCCCAAGGACCTTAATCTTCCTGACCCCATCTCTGGATTTAGAAAAAGTCCTTGGGAAAGAAGCTGCCCAGGGAGAGTGAAAGTGAGCTGTGGACCCAAGTTAAGACAGTGCCAAGGAAATGCAGCCAAGAGAGGCTTTGTTTTGTTTTGTTTTTTGTAAACTTGCAATTTTAACAACAACAAAAGAAAATTATTTTTTTTAAGAAAATGAAAGCACTCTGGATTTCCTTTGTCTCCTGCTGGATTTCAGTCTCCCTTAGAAAGTGTGCTTATCAGAATGAGTGCCCGCATTTCCCTGCTTTGTGTCTCAGCATTCAGTGTTTCACTTCTTCATTAAAACCAGGTCCACCCTTGTGTTCCACGGGCTTCACTCATTTGTGAATTAACAGTTCTCAGACCTGAGTCAGGCTCTGATTCCACAGGCCGGAGAGGGCCCCAGGGGTTCACTTCCCACCAACTCCCTGATCACCCTGTGCTGCTGGTCCCTGGACAGCAGCCTTTGAGGTGGTCATACATGTTATTGTGAAAAGAGGGGTTTGTGGCCTGATGGGACATTCTGTGTTAAACAAGTTGACACAGGGGTCGTAATCTGGACTTGGAGCCTATGGGAAGCAGCCTTACCTTATAGACAGTGAGCTGCTCTGAGAAGCCACCTCGAGGAGTCTTCTGAGTCCCTCCTGCAATGAAGCACTGCCTTAATTAAGGACACATACACTCCTAGTCAATGCCTGTCTTTTAATTGTTTTTAAAAATTTGACTCTTTTAATTCATTAAAAAAAAATATTTGCAAGGGGGAACTTCCCTAGTGGCCCAATGGCTAAGACTCCAAGCTCCCAATACAGGGGGCTGGGGTTCAATCCCTGGTCAGGGAACCAGATCCCACATATAGACCAGACCTGGCACAGACAAATAAAAAAATATTAAAAAAATATATATATTTGCATGGGATAGATTTAAAACCAGTCTAGTTTTGTGAGTGTAGTGTGTGTGTGTATGTGTGTGTGTGTGTGTTCATATGTGTGCACATTTTGCCTCTTTGTAGTTTATTGAAGCCTTAGCTGGATTTAAGAGTGGGATGCCCTGAGTCAGTAGAAACAGCCACAGATAATTAAGGATAAGAAAAGCCTCTGGGGAAGCACGTGGTTGGGGTGGGTGTCTTAGTTGACGTTGCAGCTCTGCCCATTGACCCCTCATGCTGTGAAGTCTGGGAACCAGCCAGTGATTAGGGACTCGGGTTGTGAGAGCAGCTGCAGTCCTGTTTATTAATCCCCACACGTTCTCAAGAACCTGGGAGTGTTGTGGGAGGCTGGCTGTCCCCACTGTATAGACCAGACACGAGCCCCTGAAGGTCTGAGCTGGTGGAGTGAGATGAGAGGTCTGTCACTCCAGGGCCTGCACACATGGGCTCAGTGTTCAGCTGTTTACTGGGGGACGATCACTACCCTGCGAGTGCTGTCTCCTTGCTCCTGAAGGTAAAAAGTTAGCGTCTTCCTGTCCTGAAGAAATGGAAGGAAGCTGTTTGTTAGTAGGTGTCGTTTCACAATAGGACTTGCTCACTGTAGACAACTGGGAAAAAAAAAATGAGAGAGGAAATAAGTGACCCGCGTCATCTAGAGAGAGCCTCTTCAAAGAAAGAACAGTTTTCTGCACTATAGAGAACGGACAATTTATACAGTAGAAGATATGCATATGCTTTTTATATAGAAGGCACACATATTCACACATATACATTTTTTAAACAAAATCTCTCTTAAAGCGAGTTCACAGATTTGCAATTAATATAAATGTGATGTCTAAGCTGAAGGTTTTGGCACACCAGAGCATGGAATCCCATCCACAGTTTGAACCTAGTGACCTCTGTGCTTCTTCCCTGTGAAATAGGTCCTTTTTTTTCCTGAGCCCTTTTATTTCTTTTTTGTTTGGAGCATTGTTGATTTATAGTGTTGTGATAGTTTCTGCTGTACAGGAAGGTGACTCAGTTATACGTATTACTATATACATTTTTTTTCATACTCTCTTCCATTGTGGTCTGTCACAGGATGTTGAATGTAGTTCCCTGTGCTCTGCAGTAGGACTTGCTGTCTATCTGTCCTGTGTGTGATAGCTCACATCTTGCACACTCTATGGGGGGTCAGGCTTCTGGGTTATAATGAAAAGCAGCAGGCGTCTTGCCTTGCTGTCACTGGCATCGGAGGCTCCGGGGGCTCCTGATAGGTTTCTGGCCGGCCGTCTGGCGTGCGTTTAGACTTCCCTCCCTGCCGTCCTGTCTGGGCTGCAAGCTCAGCCGCCCGCGGGTGCTGTGAGCTGTGAGGCTCTGGCCAGGCGGGCAGAGGCGTCAGCAGTGAATAAGCGCTTTCTGCGTTTCCGCAGCCAGAGCCTGTGTGATCCTCTGCGATGCTCAGTCACCCCACAGCCCTGCTTTGAACGCGGCCGTTTCCTAAACACGAAGATGGTGGCGAGGGGGGAAATGGCAAGATTCTGGAGTCTGGAGAGCCTTCACCCGGGTATGTGTGCAGACTGACTTTGCTGCTGAGTCCTCTCTGTGTTCTCACAAGTTGCAGGGCTCTGTGTGCTGCCTCTTGTCACGTTGTGTGTGTGTGTCTGTGTCTGTATGTGTGAGCGAGTCTTTTGTCTGGACCTGGGGTCCTGAGGGCAGTTGTAGCTGCTGTTGTTCTTCACTCAGTGATGTCTGACTTTTTGTGACCCCATGGACTGTAGCACACCAGGCTTCTCTTTCCTTCACTATCTCCCAGAGTTTGCTCAAACTCATTTCAAAAGTTCCAACTGTGGACATAGTAAATCAGAGGCTGGTTTGAGTTATGCAGCCATTGGTATGAAATGGAAAATAGCCAGAGTCAAGCGTGGATTGTTCTTCATGAGTTATGGATCTGGTTCTTGTTGTGCTAGGCTTTGCTTCTGTTACATGAAACTTCTTTATTCAGGGGATTGTTGTTGGGGTCCATAACGGTGTTCCTTGCTAATTTGTGGTGTGTGAGGTTTAACGGTATGAATTGATTTTGGAAAAATAGTCGACTGTTTGCAAAAAGTGTTACTACCCAGGACTTGGTTATTGTTTGGGGCTTTATTCCATCATTGCTTTTCAGTGTTTTTGTGAGTGTTGTCACTAGACTAGTTCCTAGGTGAACTTAGAAATGTGGTTCTCTCACACTAGGAGGTTATCACCTGGAACCCATGCATTCTTTTAAAGGAGCAAATGCTGCATGGAAAGCATTCTGGCTGACTGCTACACTTCATGCAATGGGATGCTTGAAGAGAGAGTCCTGTCTCAGTTTTTGTCTTAAATGAATTGCAGCCGCTCACCCTGGAATGAATGGGAATTACAGGTGACAGCTGGAGGGCAGTGTGGGCCTCCCCGCACTGCACTGAGTACTCTGTGCTTCTTGCTGGCCTTCCCTGTTTTGATTGGCTCCCTGTGCTGGCCGAGCACAGACAGGGGTGTGGTGAGGGCTTCACTGACGCAAATTCAGAATAAAAACAAGTGGCCCAGTGGTTTCTGCGTTCAGGGCTCAGGCCTGCCCGCCGAGTGACTGTGCCTGTCACTGAGTGGCTGGTGACCCCAGGTCCTACGTGGAGGACAGCTGGCTGCCGGCCAGCCTCCAGGCTGGGGGTGCGCCTGTGTTTACCCCAAGGCAGCCGGCGATGGAGCCCGCCCCCCACATTCCTCCACCTCAGGCGGGCACAGGGCCTGGTCCTCCCTCCCACGTGTGTGTGTGGAGGCCAAGAGTAGCCGGGTTCAGCCCCTGTGCTGAGCCCGACACTCTGGGAGGCGCAGCCGGCCAGGCCTCCTGCAAGGGGTCTTCGCCCTCCCTCCCCAAGTGCCCTCGGGCTCCAGGCTCCAGCCCTGCCCGCCTTTGAGCCTGGCTGCCAAAAGGAAGGCACGGGCTCTGTTGCGGTCACCTCTGTTCCTGATGGTTCCGTGTGTTCCCAGCACTGTCTCTCATGTACCCGCTGTGCTAAGCGTGTATGTGTGTAAATGTGATGGAAATGACCGCAGATGCAACAGCGGAGAATCAAGTGGAGAGCTTGCTTACTGGAGGGATTCTGTCTCAGATAAGAGCCCTGAGTGGGCAGGGGACCCTGAGGGACAGCCTGGCAGGCCCCCAGAGAAAGATCTGGTGTGAGCGGGTGGGGAGGGTAGGCGGTCAGCAGTCCTGCCCTGTGGCCATGGTCAGCGAGACCGAGGCCCCGGGCAGGTGCCCAGCAGGCTTTCTTTGGAGCCAGACAGACGAGAACTTGAATTACAGCCCCAGGACTGGGGAGCAGTTCCTTCACCTCTCGGAGCCACAGTTTGCTCTTGTGTTGACAGATACTGATGGTTCCAGGACGCTTCCAGCGTGGGGCCTGGTACACATGGAGTTTATCCTGGGGATGTGGTGAAAGCAGCCGCGTTCCTTCCCAGGGTGGTGCAGCCCGCCTGCGAGGCACTGCCAGGAGCCGAGGGATGCAGTGGGCACGAGCTGCTGGGGCGCCCAGTGAAGCAGTGGGGTGCAGACAGAGGCCCAGGCAGCCACCATCAGAGCTGAGCCAGGAAGTAGCAGCAGCTTGCTGAGTGGGGACAGATGCCAAGGAATCAGCCCAGGGGAGAACTCAGGGCCTAAACCCAGGCTGTACCAGGGGCTGAGACTGTCCTGCCTCTGGGCCCCCAAGA
>SJYW01052884.1:0-11248 GCA_006410735.1 Raphicerus campestris | reverse complement strand
CTCATTGGAAAAGACTCTGATGCTGGGAGGGACTGGGGGCAGGAGGAGAAGGGGACGACGGAGGATGAGATGGCTGGATAGCATCACGGACTGGATGGACGTGAATCTGAGTGAACTCCGATAGATGGTGATGAACAGGGAGGCTTGGCGTGCTGCAATTCATGGGGTTGCAAAAAGCCGGACATGACTGAGCGACTGAACTGAACTGAAGTAAAAGAAGCTAGACACAAAAAGCTACATACTGTGATCCCATCTATGTGCAATGTCCAGAATAGGTAGATCTGTAGAGACACAGAATTGTTCCTGGGGATGTGGGTAGATGGGACTTGGGAGTGGCTATTAACAAGTATGGGATTTCTTTTGGGGGAGGATGGAAATTTTATTAGACAGTGGAGATAATTATACAATATTGTGAGTATATTAGAGATCACTATACTGTACACTTTAAAGTGGTGAATTTTTATATTAGTTTATCTCAGTTTAAAAACTGCCCCCCAAAAGCCTATACAGGAGTAAATCCTGATTAATGGTAGTCCTGGGTGAAATAAAGGAACATGGGGACAGTTAGTCAAAAGAACCAGAAGCCTGGAGAGGAGTTTTAAGGATAGACTTGTCAAAATCATCCAAATAATTTCCCATGTGCTTATTCCATTCTCACTAGGCATCTTTTTTTTTTTTATTATAATTTAGTTTCTTATGTACATTTCCTTTTGAAAGAAAATTTGCTGACCAGAGCTTCCCAATCTTCTTCGCTATTATATTTTTCAATAAAATAAAGGATAACTTGGGTTAGAATTTTGGTTTGGTTCATCCCTCTGAGGCAGATTGACTCTCCTTCTCCTAATTTTAGTTAGTTTAGAGGTGCACGTTCAGATACTTACACAGAATTTGAGAAAATTTCATTATTCAAGGGACCCTCACAGAAAACAGGGGCCAAAATGGTCAGGACTTTCTTGAGAGGCAGAGTGAGTGCATTAGGCCTTTATTGTCTCTAAGAGGTGCAAGTTTTAAATTTCCCTCTTGCAGCAAAGGTAGAGGCAAAGGGCTGGAGAGTTGTGAATTTGAATTTTCCCACCTGCACTGAAAGAGAAGATACCATGACTGTAAACTTCTGGGTTTTAAATTTCCTACTGACAGCAAAGGAGAGGGCACTGAGCTTTCTTATCAACCCATCAAGAAGGAGGGGCCACCTGTATGAAAGTCAAAGTGTTACTCAGCCATGTTTGACTCTGTGACCCCAAGGACTATAGCCCGCCAGACTACAGGAGCCCACCAGTCTCCTCTGTTCATAGGAATTCTCCAGGCAAGAATACTGCTGTGAGTTGCCATTCCCTTCTCCAGGGGATTTTCCAGGTCTCCTGCACTGCAGGCAGATTGTTTACTGTTTGAGTCACCAGGGAGTGAAGTGAAAGTTGCTCAGTCCTGTCTGACTCTTTGAGACCCCATGGACTATACAGTCCATGGAATTCTCCAGATGGAGTGGCTAGCCTTTCCCCTCTCCAGGCGATCTTCCCAACCCAAGAATCAAATCCAGGTCTCCCACAATGAAGACATATTCTTTACCAGCTGAGTCACCAGGGAAGCCCATGGCTAATTCATGTTGATATTTGGCAGAAACCAAAAAATTCTGTAAAGCAATTATCCCTCAATTAAAAAATAAATTTAAAGTTTAAAAAAAAAAAAGAGGTGGGAACAACCATGAATACTTTAAGATTCTGGAACTTTCCATGCTGGTTATTTTGTTTACTTTCTGTCTTTCCTTGTAAAGCTTATTATCAGAACCAGTAGCAAAGAGCAGTATAGGTGAGAAAGAAGACATTTGCTCAAATAGAAGAATTGGTACAGTTCAGTGGCTGATTGAACTTACATGCATAGTAGTTCCTTAACTATTGAGGCAAAGTTTTAAGTCTCGGTAACTTGGGAGGATGACCATTAGTGCCATAGACCTTGTGAGGAAAATTGGGAGAGGAAACTTTCTATACTGTTATACATTGTTTAGAATATGTTTCTGCAAGTGTTTTTAACATTTTAATTATCACAGACATCTATATGACAGAGTTAGGAATAACTGAGAAATGCAACCAAAATCGTATTTTAAAAACAAATTTAGTTAAATTAATCAATTACTTAAATAATTATTCCTCTTACTCAACTGGTTTATGTCTTCACTTCTTGGGTACAGTATTTTTCAAACTGGAGTGTCCAGCTNAATAAAATAAAGGATAACTTGGGTTAGAATTTTGGTTTGGTTCATCCCTCTGAGGCAGATTGACTCTCCTTCTCCTAATTTTAGTTAGTTTAGAGGTGCACGTTCAGATACTTACACAGAATTTGAGAAAATTTCATTATTCAAGGGACCCTCACAGAAAACAGGGGCCAAAATGGTCAGGACTTTCTTGAGAGGCAGAGTGAGTGCATTAGGCCTTTATTGTCTCTAAGAGGTGCAAGTTTTAAATTTCCCTCTTGCAGCAAAGGTAGAGGCAAAGGGCTGGAGAGTTGTGAATTTGAATTTTCCCACCTGCACTGAAAGAGAAGATACCATGACTGTAAACTTCTGGGTTTTAAATTTCCTACTGACAGCAAAGGAGAGGGCACTGAGCTTTCTTATCAACCCATCAAGAAGGAGGGGCCACCTGTATGAAAGTCAAAGTGTTACTCAGCCATGTTTGACTCTGTGACCCCAAGGACTATAGCCCGCCAGACTACAGGAGCCCACCAGTCTCCTCTGTTCATAGGAATTCTCCAGGCAAGAATACTGCTGTGAGTTGCCATTCCCTTCTCCAGGGGATTTTCCAGGTCTCCTGCACTGCAGGCAGATTGTTTACTGTTTGAGTCACCAGGGAGTGAAGTGAAAGTTGCTCAGTCCTGTCTGACTCTTTGAGACCCCATGGACTATACAGTCCATGGAATTCTCCAGATGGAGTGGCTAGCCTTTCCCCTCTCCAGGCGATCTTCCCAACCCAAGAATCAAATCCAGGTCTCCCACAATGAAGACATATTCTTTACCAGCTGAGTCACCAGGGAAGCCCATGGCTAATTCATGTTGATATTTGGCAGAAACCAAAAAATTCTGTAAAGCAATTATCCCTCAATTAAAAAATAAATTTAAAGTTTAAAAAAAAAAAAGAGGTGGGAACAACCATGAATACTTTAAGATTCTGGAACTTTCCATGCTGGTTATTTTGTTTACTTTCTGTCTTTCCTTGTAAAGCTTATTATCAGAACCAGTAGCAAAGAGCAGTATAGGTGAGAAAGAAGACATTTGCTCAAATAGAAGAATTGGTACAGTTCAGTGGCTGATTGAACTTACATGCATAGTAGTTCCTTAACTATTGAGGCAAAGTTTTAAGTCTCGGTAACTTGGGAGGATGACCATTAGTGCCATAGACCTTGTGAGGAAAATTGGGAGAGGAAACTTTCTATACTGTTATACATTGTTTAGAATATGTTTCTGCAAGTGTTTTTAACATTTTAATTATCACAGACATCTATATGACAGAGTTAGGAATAACTGAGAAATGCAACCAAAATCGTATTTTAAAAACAAATTTAGTTAAATTAATCAATTACTTAAATAATTATTCCTCTTACTCAACTGGTTTATGTCTTCACTTCTTGGGTACAGTATTTTTCAAACTGGAGTGTCCAGCTCCTACACACTAGGAAGACCTAGAATTCGCGTTTCCATGTGCTCAGATTTGATGCGCAGCCCTGATTTCCGACTTGCAATGTGGGTTGGACAGTGGGCTCACCGAAGTGATCTGCTTCAGCCCCAGACCCTCGCCCTGACTCACGGCTTGTGACCCACAGCCCACCACCCACAAGCAGCGGATAGCTGACTTCGACAACGTGTAAAGCCTTGCACATGTCTGCGCCCGCCCTCCCTGGTCAATTAGAAAAGAAACCCGGATGTTTGGGGGGCGGCGGGGGTGGGGGGGAGAAGCTGGCGTCTACCCATGAGGCAGCGCGCTTAGTTATATACTTCTGCCCTCTTCTGAGGCACTCATTCCGCTCTGAGAGTCGCCGCGGGCCGTCGCTGTTGCTGCAGTCGCTGCCTAATGTTTTCGCGCTCCTCCCTTCCCTCCTCCTCTTTCTCCTCCTCTGAGTCCCAGTCAGGCTGACCTGCCCCGCTCGCGGTAAGTGTCCCCCGCCTGCGCCGCGCGGAAGCAGGCAGGGGCTCTCCCGCGAGGCTGTGGCCACTTTGCTCTGAGGGCAGTTTAGGTGGCCCGGCTATGAGGAGTGGGTCGAGGGTCTGGATGCTGGCATAGATCGCCAGGATGGCCCAGGGTGCGGGGGAGGGGACGGACTTGGCGCGGTGGCGGGTGGGCCACCATCTTGCGCCAGCCCAGCGCGGGAGGCATCTCGGAAAGGTAGTTGCTTGGCGGCAGCGTTTGGCCACCCTCAGGCCGACAGCGTTTGGTCACTCTCAGGTCGGAGACGCGCGGGTTGCTGCTGCTCCCTCCTCACCTTCGGGGGCCTAAGTGTCGGCCTGTCCCAGCCTGGTTTTGGCTTTTCTTTCTGGAGGCAACTCCCTTTAGTCTTTTGTACATATGATGCCGATGTTTGGCGAGACCCGCCCACCCTCAAGGCTCTTCAGTGTTGGGAATAGAGGGGAGAGAGGGTCCCGAACTTTCTGGCTCCTGGCCCCCTTGGGCCCCTACTTTCTGTGCTGACTCCCCCCGCCCTCAGGTTACTGGTCATTCAGTGCTTACACCCTTGTTCTTGCCAAAGGAACCTCTCTCCGTAGAAATCGTGCTCCATTCCGTTATTGTCTAGAGGAGAAGAGCCCTGAGGAGAAACGTGGAGTTAGAGACACAATTTTTTAACTGTGATCGTTGCAGGTTTTACTTAATGAGACGGAAAAATTATCTCATTCTGAGGTTTTATCTTTCTCTAGAAACGGAGGGAGTTCCTCTTAACTTATCTCAAGTTTTAATGCTATTTTAAAAGGAGAGATCGGAGAAGAAAGTGTCAAGTGAACTAGCTTCTACATCCAAGGAGTTCTCTTTGTTTGCAAGGATTTTTTTAGGTTTGTTTTTTTTAATCTGTGAACTCAAATTTTGCTTTTATTATTTTCAGGTTTGAACAGTGATTTTTAATGTCTTTTAGTACCATTAAACAAAATTAAAACCGAGAAGTAGAGTTTTTACCACAAAATTCTCGTCTTAGCATTTGTGATGTGTCCTGCTTTGGCGGGGGGAGGTTACAGTGAAAATTCAAATTGTCTCCTTAAGCAGAAACTTTATTAAGCCTATGAAGACCCCAATTTGCTTATAAAATTAAGACTGTGTGCCCTTGATGTGTTAACATTGGTACAAATCCCACTATAGTTGTATCTTGCATTTATACATTTCATTGCTGTCACCTCCTTTGAGGTGGGCTGCAGGGTGTTGATAGAACTGTTTTGAAGTTGAGGAAACAACCTCAAGGAGATTTTACCCTTAGTCCTGCGGTTAAGAGTGATAGAACCAATTCTTGAACCTAGGTCTTCTGACTCCTTAGCCAGTACTCAGTCCACTATATTATGATCCACTTTTTGTGAGAGTGAAGTGGTTAAGGAGGAAAAGCAAGTAGACTCACCTAAAACATATAGGTAGCATTTTCCCATTTTCTTTTCCTTTATATTTAAAATATTTAAGACTTCATATCAAAACAACATTGTAAATCAGCTATACTTCAGTAAAAATTTGAAAAAAAAAGAATTCATATATTTTCAACTTTTTAGTATTAAAATAATATTATTTCCAAGTATTTTGAAAATTTGAAAAACGTTCTATGTTGAAGGGGTCCAAATTTCAGCTTCTCCTCTTCAACCCATTTTCATCAGTTCAGTTTTCTAGTCCAATCTAAATTTTTCAGCCTAGGGTTTTACTCCTTGGCAACAGCTTTTTTAGTGGAAAAAGAGAGTAGGGGAATGGATATATATTTCTGTACCTCCTCTTCTCTTCAATTTGTTTTCTTCAAGAGAGCATTTAGAACCATACCCAAATATTTCTGTTGTTCTTATTATACAGGGAAAATACCTAAATGATTAGCAATTTTTGTAAATAGAAAATAACCCATAGTTTTAGTGACAGATAAGTTATTTATTGNTACTCAGATTGTGATGGTTGTCCTAGAGTTAAAAAATCAGACTAAGAAATTGTCTTTTACTGTGAGCTGACTTTATAGAAGTCTCTATGAATGTTACAAACTTTTTCCAAGTGGTGTTTTACAGAATTGCTTTTAAAAACCCCAGAGGGTAAATAGTATTCTCAGAATAAACAGAAAAATGCTGACCTTGTCAGATTCAGCTGCTGAAAGCCAAGCTGTTTTAAGACTTGGAGGATCAAGGGTCATGGTTATAAACAACGCAGATTTTTTTTAAATGAAGAAAGTAAGAAATCTAGAAGAAGAAGAAGAAGAAGAAGAAGAAAAAAAGGATAGTCAGCTGCACCATGAATACAAGTAATAGATCCATTGACCTTGGACAGAAGAAAAAGAGTATTTACATAAAAATATAAAGCGAAAGCAAAAACACAACCAAAAAAATGAAAAAACCTTCAGGCCCAAAACTACTTGAGAAAATGTTTCTTAGAGCATATTTAAAGCCGGAAATGAGTCACTTTAACTTCATCTGTTTTTGGTTTCAGAGGGGAGAAAGGTCAAAGCTTCTTTGTTTTAAGTAAGCTGGTCACTACTTCTGAAGTGTAACCTGATAGGGTTCAGCAGCCTTAATGAAACAGGCATTTCCCAGACACCCAGAGCTGTGTGAGCCCGCAGCAGCAGCAGGCCAAGAACTGGGCTGAAAAAATGTGTCATCAACAAAGGCAAGGTGGAGCGTGACCCTCTCTTGACTTTTGTATCTGAGTGGGTGTTTCTTAGCCACCTCTAAGGACATGAGAACGCAGAAATCATCCATTCCTCCCTCCGTTCTCATACATTACCACGCATTTCAGCCCCACAACCAGACCATAACAGTCTCATTTATACCCAGACACTAGATATAAATCTATTCATTTTACGTATTTCCTTAGTGATGCTTTCTGTTAAGCCTAGGCAAATTAGAGAAATAAGTTACGAAATAATTCTGCTGAGAACACAAGTATTAACTTCAAACAAATTCTACGGTCCTAGTGAACTCAGCATCCTTCCAATGGGAACGTTAGAGTGTAAGATGTCTAAAATAGTACCAAGGCTGAAGCTAACTGAGGAGCTGGATTTCAAGAAGTAAGTCCAGTTTCAGCTGTGAGCCTGGGAGGCCAAACTGCCTTCTTCAGCAGAAAGGTATCCTTTTCCAAGTTTCCCTGGCAGCTCAGACAGTAAAGAGCTTGCCTTCACTACAGGAGACCCAGGTTCGATGCCTGGACCAGGAAGATCTCCTGGAGAAGGGAATGGCAAACCACTCCAGGATTCTTGCCTGGAGAATTCCATGGACAGAGGAAACTGGCAGGCTACAATTTCATGGGGTCACGAAGAGTTGGACATGACTGAGTGACTAACACTTTCTCTCCCTTTCCATGTCTTCACAGGATCTATGGAGATAAAGATGTCTTTTTTTAAAAATTCTATTTCTACTGGAGTATCGTTGCTTTCCACTGTTGTGTTAGTTGCACCTGTATAGCAAAGTGAATCAGCCTCCTTCCATATACACGTGTCTCCTCCTTTTTGGACTTCCTTCCCACCCAGTACGTTAAGTAGAGTGCCCTGTACTACACAGTATGTTCTCATTAGTTATCTGTTTTAGGCAAAGTATCAAGGAAAGAAGAAGCTGGTGGAGGAAAGAAACAAACCCTGAAGATACAGTCCCCCGTGAAGTGATTCCATAGCCTTTCCTGTTGATGGTTACCTCCCCTTTGCTGTTCTCTACTCCATCTTGAACATTCTGTTTCATATACATCTCTGGGTTATGGCTGGTTGTTCCTGACCTTGACTTGCCATCCTTTTTCAGGCCACTGTATTCCTACTCTTGCTTCTCATGAGCAATATATTCACTTTGGGTCATCACTACTGGGCCTGTCACCATTTTGCTTAATAGTTGAGGTTTCATGTTTTTGACCTGAGGTTGAACACGGAAATGGATAACTTCTCTATACTGGCCCAGTGGCTGAATTATCAGTGTCTTTCTCTGATGATATGCATGTTTTCAATGATTAGAATAGATGTGTATAAGAGACAGAAATAAGGTAAATTACTGTATAATAATGTTTCATGTGCTTTATTTAATCTTCCAGTAGTACTGCAGGGAAGGTATTACTGTTTTTATTTTACAGATAGAAAAGCTAAGTTCAAAGAGATCAGTTAAATATCCTATAGGTTTGGCAACCAGAAAGTGGTAGACTTCAAATTCCCACTCAGTTGTTCAGCTCCTATGTCTAGTGTTCCCATAATTGTGCTCCATATCTTTACTTGATATTTTCCCTAGTGGTTTAGTTTTACTCCTATAAAATGTGAATTAACAATATATACTTCTTGAGGTTACTTTAGAAATTAGTGACTATAGAATATCTTATGAAACTTCAGTGAAGTATTTGTTGTATAATTTGGCTTTGAAAGGTCCACTATGCACTAGTCTTTTCTCCAGGTTGTATCTTTTACATATGAATTGCAATAAAAACATCTCCTTATAGGTAAAATCTTTACTCTGAATATGATATAAAAATTACTTTGTAGAAAGTATATTTTATTAGAATAGTGGTCCATCTCAAAAGCTAATGTTAAAATGTTTTAAAATATAGACAAGCTTTGCAAAATATTATGTCAAAATATATTAAATCTTAATGTCANTCTCCTTATAGGTAAAATCTTTACTCTGAATATGATATAAAAATTACTTTGTAGAAAGTATATTTTATTAGAATAGTGGTCCATCTCAAAAGCTAATGTTAAAATGTTTTAAAATATAGACAAGCTTTGCAAAATATTATGTCAAAATATATTAAATCTTAATGTCAAGTAGCTATTTTCTACATATAGATGAATTATGAAAATAAACTGAGACAAAAATTGAAAACTTAAATTAGGGAAGAAATAGTAAAATTATTAAAGATCTGCTCAAAATGTACATAGAGTCAAAATGTACCTGTGTTCAGGCTTTCAAAAAATAACTTCCACAATATAAAAACTTGGACAAGGACAAGATGATGAGTCTATGTTTTTCTTCTAAATTATATATGATTTGTTCCTAAGACCTGGTTTGAGAGTTTAAGTTGTTTTTAGGTGCCAGTGAAGTTGTCTAATAAACCAAGGTATAATACAGTGTTTCTTGGATTTCAGTACAGTACCAATTAATTCCTATTATAAGGAAAACATTTTCACAGATACCTTCTTACTTCAAGTACTTAAATATTCTTAGAATTCTTGTACAGTCATAAAATAATCAGGACTGCAAAATCAATGCTATTCAAATCAACCTTACAACATTGAATAATACACTTTGGTGAAACAAAGTCATTGACTACTTCAATTGAGTTTTTCACACCCATAATTCCTATCTATCTAGGCAGTAGCAAGATTTTTCTATTTAAACTTTTTCAGTACCTTCATTTCTCTGTACAAACTGTTATTTTTCCTTTTATTTAGTACAAATACATCATTTAGATATTCTTTCTCTCTGTTCTTTTATTAGGTACCAGCAGTAAAAGTGATAGTACTTGATGACAATGCAGTAGTAAATATAGACAAAAACATGAGTACTGATATAATAAACCAATTCAACTTCTGAGTGTTTACCCACAGGACACAAAAACACTAACTCAAAAAGATATCTGCACCCCCATGTTCACTGCAGCATTATTATAATATTATTGTAATACCAAGACATGGAAAAATCTAAGTGTCCATCTTTGGATGAATGAATAGAGAAAATATGGAATATTATTCCACATTATTCCATGGAATATTATTCAGCTATTAAAATGAAGGAAATCCTGCCATTTGCAACAACATGAATGGACCTTTAGGGCATTATGCTAAGTCAAACAAAGAAAGACAAATAACTTGTGATTTCCCTTGTGTGTGGAATCTTTAAAACATACGCACACTTCATAGATAACAGAACACGGATTGGGGGAGGGGAGGACAAAATTGGGCGGAAGTGGCCAAAAGGTACAAACTTCTAATAACAATAAGTCCTGGGGATGTAATATAGTGTGGTGTGACTACAATTAATAAGACTGTGCTGGGTATTTGAAAGTTGCTAAGAGAGCAGGGGGCTTCCCAGTGGTAAAAGAATCCGCCTGCCAATGCAGGAGATACAGGTACAATCAGTGGGTGGAGAAGATCCCCTGGAGTAGAAGTGGCAACCCATTCCTGTATTCTTGCCCGAAAAATTCCGTGACAGAGGAGCCTGGCGGGCTACAGTCCATGGGGTTGAAAAGAAACAGAAACAATTGAGCACACATGCTACTGCAAGAGAGTAGCTCTTAAAAGATCTCATCACACACACACACACACACAACTGTAGTGATAGATGTTAATTAGACTTACTCTGGTGATCATTTTGCAATATATACATGTGTCACATCAGAACTTGAATGTCTCCCTGTTCTACCTTCTTTTTCTCTACTCTGTAATCTTACGGCTTTGCTTCTTTGTTGGTATCTTTCTTAGGTAGTCGTTCTCCATGTAGTGATTTCCATCACCACCAGGCCTATATCCTATCAGCTTATTATAGGCCTAACAGCTTTATTCAGCTATAATTCACATAGTGTATAATTCACCCATTTGAAGTGTACAATTCAGTGACTTTAGTACATCCACAGTGCTGTGCAATTATCACCACAATCAATTTTAAAACATTTTCATCACCCTGTGAAGAAACCTCATATCCATTAGGAGTCACTCATTTACCCCCCAATCCTCCCAGCTGTAAGCAACCACTACTCCACTTTCTGTTTTTATGAATTTTCCATTTCTGGAGATTTCATATAAGTGAAATCATAAAATATGTAGTCTTTCTAGCTTCTTTCAGTTAGTATAATCTCAAGATCCATCCATCCATTTTGTAGTATGTACCAGTACTTCATTCTTTCTGTGACTATATTATTCCCTTGTATAGGTATATCACGTTTCTCCATTAATCAGGCATTCACTTTTTTTGCTATTATCAATAGTACTGCTATGAATGTTCATCTATATGTTTTTGTGTGGACAAATGTGTTCAGTTGTTTCTTGCTAGGAGTGGAATTGCTGGGTTATGTGTTAACTTTTTGCCTTTTCATACTGTTTAGGGGGAAAAGGGAGAAGAGGGCAGCAGAGGATGAGATGG
>SJYW01052881.1:210261-224629 GCA_006410735.1 Raphicerus campestris | reverse complement strand
TTCATCAAGAGGGTTTTTAGTTCCTCTTCAATTTCTGCCATAAAGGTGGTGTCATCTGCATATCTGAGGTTATTGATACTTCTCCTGGCAATCTTGATTCTAGCTTTTGCTTCTTCCAGCCCAGCTTTTCTCATGATGTACTCTGCATATAAGTTAAATAAGCAGTACAAGTTAGAGACAACTTAATTTTTAAAATCTGAAATTTGGTGGGAAAAATCATAGTAACAATTAGGAAATTTTCCTGCGTTCCAACCATTTATATATAATATCCTCTGCAAGTCACATCTGACATTTGGGATCTTCTAGTTTATTACTAGAAAAATTAACTGCTGAGCTACCAAAAGAAAAAAATTAAAACTGATAAGTTGAATTACTAAGCTTTGCAACCCAGTAAACATACGCATACACACAGCCTTTGATAACATTAATAACTTCTCAAAAATAAATGAGAATTCTTTTGAGATAAAATTTTGAGATAGATTAATAGTAAGTGCATCAGTTAACTGCTACCGAATGATGTTGCATTATCACCTCAAAACCAGTGGCTGAACATATAAGTTTTTATTTAGCTCAAGGTTTTGTGGTTTATACTGGCTTCAGCGGACCTGTTTTCTTAGCTGGGCTCACTATATATGTGTTGGGCAGTTAGTTGGCGGGCTCTGGGGTAGGGGGGTGTCTGTGCCTGTGGTCTTCACTTTGGGTATATTCTCTCAGTCATGGCAGAGATGCAAGAGTAAGGGAGGGCCTCACCCTGACACCTTCAAGGAACTGAATGTGACAACAAAGACCAAGTATGGAAACAGATCTTCCCCCACCAGCCTCAGATGATACCACAGCTATAGCTGATGCTTGATCATATCCTATATGATATAATTCTCCATCAGATGAGCCAGAATCCACTCCAAGGAAGGACCAGGGCCATGAGAACTGATAGCCAGGGAGGTCTTTTGAAATCCGAGACCTAAACATCAACACACTGAAGCATCAAGTATCTCAAGACCCCCTTATTTTTCCTGAAAAAGGAAAGGAACACATTTTAATTGATTTTTAAAATTTTCATACCATTTTCTTTGGGCTTCATTTTTGTTAGGGTATTAAGGTCCTAAGTCAGATTTTTTGCCATCACATAGGTCCTTCTTGCTTCTGTATCTGTCTTTGCTCATGACTTATATGTTTCCTGGTGAAGCTCCTTGCCCTGCACTGGTTTTTATTGTTATACATATAGTTCTTCATCAGGTTGCCAATAAAAGTCTGGATCTTTCAATTCTTTTGACCCCTCATGCAAAACAGGACTCAAGCTTATTAATGTCCCTAGACACTCTCACCCATAAAACCACTCTATATTACTTAAAGTAAAAGTTAAGTAAACATGATAGCCCAAAAGAAATTGGATTGGATTTTTTTTGTTTGTTTCTACTTTTCAGTTTTCAGGAAGTATCCCTCACAACTTATGTCTTCACCTTAGAGAGGAGAGCAGATTTGTCTCTTCCTCCTGAAAATTTCAGTACTGATACTGTCAGTCCTTAGTAGCAGGACCAAGAGTTCAGCTCACCATTTCTCTCAAGAGACTAAAGATGGTGACTACATAAATATGCAGTGGCCATCTCTGATTGTCCAAAATTTTTAGAATGGACCAACAGGATTTTACAGCAGAATTTTGCTATACACGAAATAAAAATAATGTTTAGCTTAGAATTTGAGGTACCTTAATAAACATGACAAGGCAGTGGCAACCCACTCCAGTACTCTTGCCTGGAAAATCCCATGGACAGAGGAGCCTGGAAGGCTGCAGTCCATGGGGTCGCTAAGAGTCAGACACGATTGAGCGACTTCAGTTTCACTTTTCACTTTCCTCCATTGGAGAAGGAAATGGCAACCCACTCCAGTGTTCTTGCCCGGAAAATCCCAGGGAGGGGGGAGCCTGGTGAGCTGCCGTCTGTGGGGTCGCACAGAGTCGGACACGACTGAAGCGACTTAGCAGCAGCAGCAGCAATAAAGATAAAGATATTTATTAAACCATTTCCCAGTATCTTTTACAATAAATATTGCATTTAAAAAAATCCATGAGGGTTTGGTGACCTTTCAAGCCTGGGTTTCTAACCCTGTTCTCCTGAAATATTGGGAACTGGGGAGCAGAGGGTAGCTACTGCTCATGATTAGGGTTGAGTTGCAGGTTCAATAGCATTCACTAACTGCAGCAACAGCCATCACAGCCATGGCAATAGAAATGATCAATGACCTGCCTTCAGGCTTAATGCCACTGATAATTGATCCCCTGGTCATCGTTGAAAAAGGATGTTGATTTCTGTTTTGTATAATAAGCTCTTTTGAAGGTCACAATATTAAACTTTTACAATCTGTATTTTGTGCATGTTTGTGTGTGATTTTAACATTAAGCATTTCATGCTTCCAAAGAATGCTTGCTTTTTGATTAATTTTGATGAGAATCTTTTCTCTAACACATCAAAAGATGCAGAAAAAACTAGAAAGTTCCTCTTTAGATTCACAAACCCTAATTCTAAGACTACAGCTAAAACATAGATTAGGGTTTGGTGTTTCACTGTTTTCCATTTCTACTGGTATTAGCCCTTTACCAAGATTAATGATACTTAATGAAACATTATGCTCACTATTGCAAAATATCCAAGTCTTACTAGAAAAACCTTTCTCTTACCATTTATTGGTTGGGATTAATTTTACCATTCTTTCCTACCTAATTACTTATATAGGTTGCTTCCCTTGTTAATTTAATAAAGGAAGTCCTTTTGTTTAATACAGATGAGTCAATGCAGTGAGAATTAGTCTCTATCTAACCAATGTTTACTAGAAATAAGCTAGAAGTAATATTGCTGTAAATTCTAGTACATGCCTGCATTTTTTCTGAATTTTTTTTTGCTTCTATTTTATACAGAATATTGTACAAAATATATATAAATTAACTGAGAAAATATATTGAACAATAATGACACAAATGTGGTGTCACCAGTAAAAACTGTAGTGAGTTTACTGTGTTGTACCATCAGAGCTAATACAGTGATGTAGACCAATTACATCCCTTTTTTTTTTTAAGTAGCTACTGGGAGGAAATGCATTCAAATGCTAATATTGATTTTTTAGGGGTGGGTTGAGGATTCTGGGTGATTATTATTAAATTTTACTTTGTGCTTTCATGTATTTTTATCTATCTACAGTCCATGGGGTCGCCAAGAGTCGGACATGACTTCACTTTCACTTTCACTTTCACTTTTCACTTTCATGCATTGGAGAAGGAAATGGCAACCCACTCCAGTGTTCTTGCCTGAAGAATCCCAGGGACAAGGGAGCCTGGTGGGCTGCTGTCTATGGGATCGCATAGAGTCGGACATGACTGAAGCGACTTAGCAGCAGCAGCACAATGAATATGCATTGCTTGTAAAATTAGAAAGAAAATAATAAATGACATTAAAAGCAAAAGAAAACCTCAATTCAGCAGGGTTTAAAAATCCAGTGTCAAAGCTGCAATTTTATCATCAGTTTTCACATGATTTCTTGCCGTAGTTTATACATTCTTATGATGTGAAAGTCGCTCAATCATGTCTGACTCTTTGTGACCCCATGGACTATACAGTCCATGGAATTCTCCAGGCCAGAATACTGGAGTGGGTAGACATTCCTTTCTCCAGGGGATATTTTCAACCCAGGGATTGAACTCGCGTCTCTTGCATTGCAGGTGGATTCTTTACCAGCTAAGCCATCAGGGAAGCCCATACATTCTTATAAGCTCTTACATAATTTTCATAATCAAATAAACAACACTGCATGATCAATTTGAACAGAGATTATGCTTAAGAAGAAACTCAGCCTTGGAATGTTGAACTTGGAATACACAACACAAAAATCTCTATGCTACCTTATCTGTCAGTAAATTAATGTAGAAAATAAATAATTGCATATTTATTTCAGTTTTATGTTGTCACTTTTTGTGCTGCATAATAGTTATTAAAATCTAAAACAAGAATACAAAATGCCATCAGGTACTTCTTAATAAAGATTGCACTTATATAATTTACTAAAATGGAGTTGATCAGGATAAAATATCTTACACTTAGTAATTTATGCAAGAACAAATGAAGCAAGAACTCAGGAAAAATAGTCTCAATTATTTTTTCTTCCTATACAATAATATTTTTGATACTGCATAAAACCACAAATGCATTCTCTTTACCCTAAATTGTAAGTCAAGAATGCTACAACTAACAGAACATAAAATTCATGAGTGAAGAAATTTGGTCTAAATTTTCACTGAAAGATCCCCAAAATCTAGAGGAGTGATTTGATACAATATATGCTCAATAAAACTTTATTATATCTGGGATACATAAAAGCACCAGATGAGCAAATATAAACACAGTAGGTGAGTCTTATTTTTTTAATCCAGATATTCACAGATATAGGCATATAAATATTTATGCTTAGATGCAACATAAAAATAAGCATATAAATATTTATGCTTATATATATAAATATTAAAATCTAAAATATATAGCATAAAAAGTAAAATATGCAAAACCTAAAGATGTAAATATTTATGCTTAGATGTAAAATAAATATAAGTATCTATATGTGTATCCACACATAGGCACATAGATTGAAAAATAATACTTATCCAAATTGGGAAGAAATATAATAAATTCAAAACTAATTAATTCTATAACATAGAGAAAATGAGATTAATGTATTTCCATCTTTTCATAGGTCTTTATTATTATTCTGTTTCAAATAACAGAAAAAATTCTATATGACAGTATGAATTGTATTGCATAACTTACAATTTTACCTTAAATGTATACTAGTCAAAGCAAAATACTTGAATAATTATATTCATCCACTGATGGTATTTTTAAAACAATATTTGCATGAAAAGAGGTGGAGAAATAGTAAGATTCCATTTCAGGCTAAAGCCTATTTTACAGTCAACTGCCACTTCATAGAGAGACCTGGTACTGAAAGAGCAGAAAACATTTGGAGCTGGTCACATTTCACCCCTTAATGGACCTGAAATGCCAAGCATTCTTTACTCTGTTCCTGGGAGGCTTCCAGAAGGCCAGTTTAGGCAAGCTTCACTTCTAGTGCAGTTCTGCCCTTGTTTAACTCAACTGCTGAGAGTTTTGGAGTACTGTTTCCAGAACAGAAAAAGAAACGAGAAAAGAAGTAAAAAACAGAAGTGAGACAGTCTGCTATTTTTTCATTTTGTTATTCTTAATTAACGGTTCCTTTATGGAAACCTTGCATAGTCAACAGTGTACTACACTTGTGTCTTTGATGGAGTTGCCCAGAACATAAAATCTGAACCCAAGAAAACCTTACTTGGGTGGGCTATCACCCCCAAACACCTCAGCCAACCTCACCACAAATGTCTGTCACCTGAGAATTTCAGGCATGTCCTTAGAGAGTCTAAAACTCCCATGCAAATCTGCAGTACTTAGTAATACCTTGTTGGGATAGAGAACTAACTCCAACTTTTGTCCTAAATAGAGAGCTAGGCAAAATGCTTTTCTTCCCAGTCAGACTGAATGAATCAGCATGCAGACCTGACCTGTACTTCGGAACTCATCCACAGGCCACGTGAGAGAAATGAGCTCCAGACATGGAGGCAAAACTGTGCTTATTCTCCGTAATCACTACCCTTTATATTAATAAACACAATCCTTAGAAACCTACAAAATGGCTATTCAGTTCAGTTCAGTCGCTCAGTCGTGTCCGGCTATTTGCGACCCCATGAACCGCAGCACGCCAGGCCTCCCTGTCCATCACCAACTCCCGGAGTTCACTCAAACTCGCGTGCATCGAGTCCGTGATGCCATCCAGCCATCTCATCCTCTGTCGTCCCCTTCTCCTCCTGCCCCCAATTCCTCCCAGCATCAGAGTCTTTTCCAATGAAATGGCTATTAGAACTAATAAATCATAATAATATGATGTCTGATCAAATAACAAAGCAATTGAGTTTCTGTACTATAGCAGCAAAAATGTGGAAAAATGAATGCAGATACAGAGGGATTTTTTAAAAGTGTGACGTAGAGTAGCATAAAAATCATAAAGTACGTGAATTAAATTTAATACAAGATTCATATAACCTTATAAGGGTCAGCTTTTTTTGTTTATAAAATTTAAATAGAAAGACTGCCTGCTTATTGGATGGTTCTGAGAATGTGAAGAACTTGGTAAGTACCTCACACATACACTCAGAGTAAATGTTAGCTGTTATTAACATTATCATTATTATTATGAAACTATTTGTCCTTTAAAATACCCTGGACAAGATGGTTAAAAACAGGCTGTGCTTTCACTTTTCAAGTGCATTTCAAGGATAGGGATTTTTTTCCTAAATAAAAGAATCTAAATTTTTATCTCAGTTACTTGTGCACAGACTCTACCAATCGGCTATTTCCTGATCTTTAGTATGTGTAACTTACCCGTGAGTAAATGCTCACAATACAAAGTCTAAAATGCACACAATGCCAGTGTCCTTATTCTTCCTTTATTTAACTTCCATATAAGTCAAATGAGAAAAGTGTCAACACTACAATAGCAAAGGGGGCAAAGTATGAACAGATGATACATACAAGGAAAAGCAAACAGCAAGCAAACATGTGAAAATATTGTATCATTTTAACAATAAAAGATTCTAATTTAAAAAGCAGCAAAATATGAGTTTTGCTTCCAAACCAATGTGATTGAAAAGGGTAGTATTCCTTGTTAGTAAAAATGTTGGAAAATGGGCATCTTTATTATGATGACAAAGCTGCAAAGTTTTGCAAACATTATGGAAGGCAATTGTCAATATAGATCGAAATAGTAAATATTTATATCTTTGGACCCAGCAATACCATTAGGAATATGCCCTAAAGAAATAAGAAATAAATGTAATGATTTACAGCAAAATATGTTTATCACATTTTGCAATATGAGTGGAAAATAAACAATAACCTAAATGTCTAACAGCAGAAAACTGTCATATAAATGATGATAAAGTCAGAAAAATGAGAATTTAGAGGACTATACAACGTGTATTAGCAAGGACAAATGTTCAAGTAATAATAGAATGGAATGTAGAATCCTAGTTTTAAAGTCTGTACATAGGTGTTCATTTATTAATGTTATCTCTGGGTGAGGAAATTACAGTCTGCTTTCCTTTCTCCTCACATTTTAGCATTTCATAATAAACATACATTATCTTAATAACTGAGTAGAACTTGCACACAAATTTCTTTCAAGAAGTGGGTTAGTATAGTAAGAATTTTGCAGGCTTAGGGAGTCTGTCTCAAGCATAACAATTATTTTAATTTCTATGGTATTCATCTTGCAATAAATCCTTATTAGGGAAGATGTTTAAGAAGACCAATACCTGTAGCTAATGTCTAATTGGAGTGAGTAAGTAGTTTCCCTATAGTGACGAGCACTATATAAAATAAACACAGAAGGTTCTTTGCTAGCCTGCAGGAGTGATTCATTAATTGTGTGTTAGTAGCTCAGTCGTGTTCAACTCTTTGCAACCTCCTGGACTGTAGCCCACAAGGCTCCTCTGTCCATGGAATTCTCCAGGCAAGAATGCCGGAGTGGGTAGCCATTCCCTTCTCCAGGGGATCTTCCCAACCCAGGGATCAAACCCAGGTGTCCTGCATAGCAGGCAGATTCTTTACCATCTGAGTCACCAAGGGAGCCTTGTTCATTAATTTGACCAACAGCTTCCACTGGTCAGGCAGAGACTCAGACAGCATCTGCACAAATGACAGCATCTGCACAAATGACAGCATCTGCACAAATGACAAACCAGTCTGCATTCACTTCATAAGGAAACGGTTCAGTCTAGTTCTTTTAAAAGTTTCAGTGCCCTCCAAATTAACCTCCTGGCATTGAGAATCTGATAAAGAATTGTATTCCTGTGTGTCACAGTTTGTATTATTCTGCTTTGGTACTGAATTTTATGATACATCATTAAGAACATAAAAGAGGAGACCAATAATAACAAACATGCGTTTATGGGTGATTTGAATACTTCATATATATTTATAAGTCACATATATGGATATAATATATAAGTTGCCTATTCAAAATATTATTGATGTGTTTAAGAAAAGTGTGTACCTTTACAAAATTAGACAGTGTTTTCTTTGGCAAGTAATAGGTATCAGAATTCATTACCTCTTAATTTCCTTATGTAAGGATAATTGTGCATATATTACAAAGCAGTGGTAGGAATTAAATACAATCACATTCATGTAAAGCTGTTATAGCACAATATCCTTCAAGCAATTTTACAAGAATAGCAACTCTTTTGAAGTAATTTAATTGGAATTTTATAACATTAAATGATACCTTCCAATCTTTAAAATTGCCCATTAAATATAATGAGAATTATCCTCATGCAAAATTTGAGTCTCAGTTCTACCATGCTAGTTGGAGAAGACAATGGCACCCCACTCCAGTACTCTTGCCTGGAGAATCCCATGGAGGGAGGAGCCTGGTAGGCTACAGTCCACGGGGTCGCTAGGAGTCAGACACGACTGAGCGACTTCACTTTCACCTTTCACTTTCATGCATTGGAGAAGGAAATGGCAATCCACTCCAGTGTTCTTGCCTGGAAAATCTCAGGGACAGGGGAGCCTGGTAGGCTGCTGTCTGTGGGGTCGCACAGAGTCGGACACGACTGAAGCGACTTAGCAGCAGCAGCAGCAGTAGAAGAATGGATTTCCATAAACTAAATGACGATGACTGCATATGTTTATTAAGGGTGGAGGTCTCTCTCTTTCTCTCCATCTCTCTGTCTCTAATTCTGTCTGCCTCTCTCACACACACAAGCATACACACAATTTCAGTGGGCAGTAATACCCACAACACCCTTCAAGATATTCCAAACCCTTTGCGATATTACTTTTGTTGTCAATATGAAATAGCATATTGGCAGACACCATGATTCACACAGTATGAATCTTTATTTGTATAAAGCTTTGTCTAGAATTCTTCAAATGTATCTAGTCTAGACTGAAATATGACATCGGCTGGTTATTTTGTTTTCAGAATTTGGGCTTAGATTTGAATGCTTAAGAGAAAAGGGACAATATATATAGTGTTATCTCATATAGTTTCTAATTTGTCATGTGTGAATAATCATGCAAAAATTTTTAAAATTTAGTCAACCCAAAAGCATTTATTAACATCTGTTGCAGTGCTTTTCAGACTTTGGCAAGCATTATATATACAAGGGGAAATTATTCAAAATGCAAGAACCAATCTATAACTGTAGATGCCCATCTTGCTGCTGCTTCATGATGTTATTAAGAGCACTATCTATTGTATCTCACAGTGTTCCCACTCTAATTTCCCATAAGAAAAATGTGTTTCAAAATCAACAGTCAAAAGTTTTATTTTGCTTCATGAAAGGGTAATTTTTCCCTCTCTACAAGTTGTGATTCTTAAGGATCACCTTAGGGTTGCTAAAAAAAAAGGAAATTAGCAGTATATTTTCGTGTTGTTTTCAGTCTTGATGCAGAATACTAAAACAGTCCTGAATCCATTTCTCCAAGACAATGGTTTAGACGAGCTAATAGGGAAATCAAGGACTTGCCTCATTTGGGATAATACTGCTTACCCAGGCATGGTGGAATGTAGGTGGAATGTATACTGAAGGACCAGTATACACACCTGCCTTCAGCCTTCTTTATCACAAATGAGGTGAGTCCCCTTATGAATTCCTGTGCTCTCCCCCCAAATATCATATTGCAATACATTTGCATGAAAGACATTTTACGCAACATAAAATCATCATTCTACCTAAGTTGAAAAATTCAAAGTTCCATTTAATAATAAGGCATGAAATATGATAATTGCTTAGAGAGATTTATGGTGCATTTTTATTATTATTACTTTTGCAGCCTACCAGAGCTCTTTGATTCATGAGGCAATTGCAGAGGTGGAAAAGAAAGTTGTCATTGTTTCCAGGGGCAGTGAATGGTATTATATCTAACAATTAAACAGTAGACTCAAGTGCCATAATAAAAAGAAATAGCTATCTCTAGCTCCCAAATTTCTTTGTGTGCATTTTCCATCATGAATGAATAACTGAGTAGGGTGTCATTTTTACCACAAAGCTAATTGCAGGTGGATAAGGGCTACACTTTTAACATAACTGTGTCTCTATGCACCGGCTTACATAGGATAAATGATCATTTGGTTGCTTGAATAGAATATTTTTGTTTTAGTTGAGTTGTTTCTATAGTTTGATCAAGATAGGCATTTATTCTAAATATATAGCTATATAATAATAATAATTTGTCAATGATATATTTTAGTGCGAGGTAGATTTTACTTAAGAGAAATGCCATACTTTTCAAAATACATATAGTAATAAAGTGAATTTTATTTCTTTGTGAGCAAGACACTCTATCCAACCCAGTATACTACACTAGTTTTTATTCTACTGTATAAATGACCTCGTAATATCTCTTTGGTGATTCAGGTCAGGTTATTTATGCAGCATCCTTCAATCCTTATCAGTCTTTGCCATTTCTTCCTAATATCATCACTGATGTGAAATTAGATGGCTTGCAATGCATTTCTTTAAGACATTCAGTACGTAACATAAATTCTGAAAACTAAATCTTTTCATCTATCTACAAGTGTCACCTTACAGGAGGGAAAGAGAGAGAGAATGTATATAGAGCGGGGAAAGTCAGGGAGAAATCTTTTGCTTTAGAAGTGACCTTTAACTTGAAAAACTGTGGAACTCAATACATATTCAATTCACACTTTCACTAACACAGTCTTCAAAAGCAAATGTAAGTGTTTACTAAATTCATGACTTGATCCTGAGGCTTCTTCCGGGTTTCTCTAACAGTGGACACCTATGTTCCTTTCATTCTTGACCTTGTTGAGAATCCATTGGTGAACTGTCTGAAATACAGAAGCAAAATATTCCCAACAGAAAAGACAAGACAAAAAATAGCCATGCATTCTCATTCTCTCTTCTCCTTCTTCATCTTTTCTCTTTCATATAAAAACACTTGTCACCTTAAATAAAACAAAACTTTTGCAATAAGCAAATAAGTTTTAGAGTTTTAAAATAATACAGTGATCCAAATCTTGCTGAATGTGCCTCAGGTACTCAGCATTGATGGTTGTTTATTTCATAAATTCTCACTCCCCACACACAGGATAACAGGTTCAATATTATNTTTTGCAATAAGCAAATAAGTTTTAGAGTTTTAAAATAATACAGTGATCCAAATCTTGCTGAATGTGCCTCAGGTACTCAGCATTGATGGTTGTTTATTTCATAAATTCTCACTCCCCACACACAGGATAACAGGTTCAATATTATTTAACCCAAGGCCTTCCCTCATAGCTCAGTTGGTAAAGAATATATAGTTCATGGGGTTGCAAAGAGTCTAATACAACTGAGCAATTTTCACTTTCACTTATTTATTTCTTCATATCCAGGACATGCCAGTGCCCCTGGTAAGTTGCTGTATAATGTCTTCTTATTTAGCTATTTGTTTTTTATGTTGAAGGATGCTTCTCTGAGTCAATGTCCAAAGACAGATAAGAAACCAAAACCCAATACAATTAAAATATTTAATAGAAATTTCAAGTATTTCTTCCTTGATTTCTATTTCATGAACATTCTTCTCACAGTTATTGGACTAGAAAACTATGTATTCATATATTTTTCCAGGCCTCTATAATTTTTAATTTTCCAAGTAAAAAGTAAAAACAAACAACCTATACACAAATTCCTGTAGCTATAAATTCCTCATCTTATTTGCTCTAGAGTGTTAAACTGCTCTTCTTATACTTCGCCTTGGGTGTTTTCCACCCTTTACTCACTTTTAAAGGTCAATTACATGGTTAAAGTCTTTGCCAAATTTATCTTTATTGTCTATGTTACTGTATCATACTTGATGAATGTAATGATAAAATTTAATTGAGTGTTATTTATTGCTGAGTATTGTTGAGTATGGGCCTCCCTGGTGGCTCAGTCGGTAAAGAATCCACCTGCAATGCGGGAAACCTGGGTTTTATTCCTGGGTTGGGAAGATCCCCTGGAGAAGGGTATGAAATTCCACTCCAGTATTCTTGCCTGGAGAATCCCCTGAAGGAGGTGCTTGGTGACAGTCCATGGGGTAGCAAAGAGTCAGGCACGACCAAGCAACCAAGCACAGCATAGCACATTGTTGAGTATGATTTTAAAAAGCTTATTTGCTAAGTGTAAATATTTTATGTAAATTCTTATGGCCATAATAAGAAAATATTTAAATATGAATACTATTCTAAAGCACGGGGAAGGAAATGGCAACCCACTCCAGTACTCTTGCCTGGAAAATTCCATGGATGGAGGAGCCTGGTGGGCTGCAGTCCACGGGGTCACAAAGAGTCAGACACGAGTGAGTGACTTCACTTTCTTTCTTTCTATAGTTCCTTTTGGAGGAGGAAATGGCAACCCACTCGAGTGTTCTTGCCTGGAGAATCCCATGGACAGAGAGGCTTGGTGGGCTGCAGTCTATGGGGTTGCAAAGAGTTGGACACGACTAAGCGACTAAAGCACATTCTAAAGCATTTCCAAATGTAATAATCTTAGGGAGATAAAATGAGAAATTAAATAAACATTTTCTCCATGCTTTGTCCTAATGGAGAGACTCAGTGAAAAGATCGATTTTTACTTTAACTCAGAGGATATCCTATGGGAGATGACTTGACATTATAAATGATTGATAAGTTTATCTCAAAAAGCTGAAGTAAGGACAGGTTCAAAAGCCATGGAATTGGGGTGGATAATGGATTGTGCCTACTTCTCTAATGTACTCAATTCCCTACTTGGATATTGAAAGAACTGTAGCTCCCATGTGACCTAAAATGANATCTCAAAAAGCTGAAGTAAGGATAGGTTCAAAAGCCATGGAATTGGGGTGGATAATGGATTGTGCCTACTTCTCTAATGTACTCAATTCCCTACTTGGATATTGAAAGAACTGTAGCTCCAATGTGACCTAAAATGAGGTTGCCCTTTTTTTCAAAATAGGAATCTTTGGGGAAAAAAAGGAAGACAATTATACTAAGCATACTGAGCATCAGTGCAGATTGTCTTAGACAATGTGAGATCAGTCAGTCAGCCCTTTCAGTTGCTCAGTCATGTCCAAATCTTTGTGACCCCATGGACTGTGGTATGCTAGGCCTCCTTGTTCATCACCAACTCCCAGAGATTACTCAAACTCATGTCCATTGAGTCGGTGATGCCACCCAACCATCTCATCCTCTGTTGTCCCCTTTTCCTCCTGCCTTAAATCTTTCTCAGTATCAGGGTCTTTTCAGATGAGTCAGTTATTCACATCAGGTGGTCAAATTATTGGAGTTTCAGCTTCAGAATCAGTTCTTCCAATGAACACCCAGGACTGATCTCCTTTAGGATGGACTGGTTGAATCTCCTTGCAGTCCAAGGGACTCTCAAGAGTATTCTTCAACACCACAGTTCAAAAGCATCAAATCTTTGGCGCTCAGCTTTCTTTATAGTCCCACTCTCACATCCATACATGACTACTGGAAAAACCATAGCTTTGTCTAGACTGACCTTTGTTGGCAAAGTAATGTCTCTGCTTTTTAATATACTATCTAGGTTAGTCATAACTTTTCTTCCAAGGAGCAAGTGTCTTTTAATTTCATGGCTGCAGTCACCATATACAGTGACTTGGGAGCCTCAAAAAGTAAAGTCTGTCACTGTTTCCCCATCTATTTGCCATGAAGTGATGGGACCAGATGCCATGATCTTAGTTTTCTGAATGTTGAGTTTTAAGCCAACTTTTTCACACTTCTCTTTCACTTTCCTCAAGAGGCTGTTTATTTCTTCTTCTCTTTGTTCTTCCTCACTTTCTGCCATAAGGGTAGTGTCATCTGCATATCTGAGGTTATTGATATTTCTCCCTGCAATCTTGATATTAGCTTGTGCCTCATCCATCCCAGCATTTTGCATGATGTACTTTGCATATAAGTTAAATAACCAGAATGACGATATACAGCCTTGACATACTCCTTTTCCTATTTGGAATCAGTCTGTTGTTCCATGTCCAGTTCTAACTGTTGCTTCCTGGTCTGCATACAGATTTCTCAAGAGGCAGATAAGGTGGTCTGGTATTCCCATCTCCTTCACCCTGGTGGCTCAGATGGTAAAGCATCTTCCAGTACGGGAGACCCAGGTTCAACCCCTGGGTTGGGAAGATCCCATGGAGAAGGAAATGGCAACCCACTCCAGTAATCTTGCCTAGAAAATTCCGTGGACTAAGGAGCCTGGTAGGCTATAGTCCATGGGGTCACAAAGAGTTGGACACGACTGAGCGACTTC
>SJYW01052881.1:192877-203485 GCA_006410735.1 Raphicerus campestris | reverse complement strand
TTTTTTTTTTTACTCATTCCCTCCCACAGCCAGAGACACAGTGGGGTTTGTGGATTCTCCTTGCAGAGTTCATTTCCTCCTACTTCATTTTTACTGCAAAGTCTGAACCAGACCAGGCTTTGGAATCCAGTATAGGTTTTATGATTGATGAATATAATGATTCAGGTTCTGTATCATTTTGTTTGCACTTCAATTGTCAAAACCAGGAGGGGCACAAAGCACACCCACCAATCAGAGTCTGAGGTAAATGGATTCAGCTCTCCAGGGCTTTTCTGCCTCCCCAGGATGCACATCCCAAGTTATGAGCCTCACAGGAGGAACCTGCAGGTTCAGGGAAGGTGAAACCTGGCTTTGCTCCCCCTAAATGGGGAGGTCTGGGCAGAGGTCACCTCCAGACCAAAAGGTCTGCTTACTGTAATTGGAAGTGTTCTGTTTTGAGCCATGATGTGTTCCCCTCTGTGATATGAGGCCTTGGGCAGGCTTGGCCCTGACCTGGGCAGCATCCTCTCGCTCCAGGTGTCATCAGTGGTCCTTGGAGATTGTAGAGGCCGCAGTGCCTGCGTTCAGGAAGCAGGAACCAGTGTGGCCCGTGATGGAGCCTGCCCGGCACCTGCCTTCCAGAAGTGAAAACTTCCAGGGCAGCTCCCTCCATGCCTGTGCACAGAAATGGTCACCTCCCCTTCTAGCCTGGAAGATGGGTTTCTTATCTTCCCCTGAGTAGTGGGGGAAATGAAATCTATCCCTTGTGAGCACATAGCGGTATTTTGCTTTAAGTCTTTGTTCATTGAATAGCGGCTGGTTGGAGCATTAAACCACAGGAAGAAATACACGTCGCCACCAACAGCCACTGAGTCTCAGCTTCTGGCCTGTATTATAATTCTCTTGTGGACATAATTGCCACTCAATCTTTCTTTATTACAGTAGCACATTATGAGCAAAAAATGTTAACACAGGAGCCCACTAGAAATATGGCTTCTGTTTAGGATATTTTCTTATTTGCTTACGATTTGGTAGGCTTGATAATGAACGACTAAAAGAAATCATGACTTTTCTCTGGAAGAAGGGTGGCAATGCTCTCCTAGCCATTTTCTAGATCCTTCTGATTAATGGATGTCTACAGCTTACAGCCACTGGATTTATAAGCGAAAGGCCTGAGTATTAACTGTGGATTC
Organism: Raphicerus campestris; assembly: GCA_006410735.1. NCBI lineage: Eukaryota > Metazoa > Chordata > Mammalia > Artiodactyla > Bovidae > Raphicerus > Raphicerus campestris. The sequence continues at coordinate 202,313 of SJYW01052881.1, read as the reverse complement.
CTATTGTTTATTCCTAAATCAATACCCATAAAGCGTTGAAACAGTTTGCACATTTTCCACCCTTGAATTGACAACAGCGTTCACAGCTCTGTGAAAACATGGTGCCTTTTGACATTTGTAGAAATAGCAATTACCCAAGTAAGGAACATGGAAAGGCCCCCGTCGGCCTGTCTGACTTGAACCATGTCCAGTGACATGACCAAAATTGCTTCAGAAACACAGCTACTCAAGTGAATAACTATTTAAGTAATAAACCTGGCAAGGAGAATCCATCTTTGCTGAAACAAGTAGGAGTTAAACCCAAGACCAGCATCATGGCAACAAAACAGAGCACATATTTACCTTTTAAAAAAAAAAAAAGGCAAGAAAACAAACAAAAACAAAGGTTTACAGCATTTTACCTTATTTCCCCATTTTATCCCTTCCTGAAATATAAAAGTTAAACTTTTTGGAATAGCGGGGAAACAAATATGATGTGTTTGACTCTCAAGACCTGGTCTGATCCTCTGTCAATTAATGTAGATGCTCACAGCCCAGAGGTTGGTACCCAGGTGATACCAGCTCAGGCTCTACAGTTCAAGCCCTGCCGCTGACTTACAAGGTAATTCTAGCCATTTCACTTACCTGCTCTCTAATTTACTCTACTAACCTGTTGAAAGGATTGAGTTATTTCTCATTCATTCTTCTCACCTTAAAAGGGGATTAAAATTCTCAACCTTACAGGTATGCTGTTAAAGACTATTGTTCAACTTTAATAAGAGCAAAAGAAATGACAATAAAAGCCATTGCTACACCAGCACCTTGACTGTTCATCCCTTTCTAGTCTCTTACAGACCTGGCACTTTTGAAAACAGTGTGATTAGATATTTTCAGAGCTGCGGAACATGCTCTCTGTACCATGTTTACCTTCTGTCCTCTGTGTGTGTGTGTGTTTCTGTCTGTCTGTCTGTCTGTCTCTCTCATTCAGCAAATTATACCTGTGGGACTCACACTTGCTTTATCAGAGCCTGAGAGAGGTTCACCAAGAGTGATCTTCCCAATAAATCCTGCAGAGACAGGGCTCCCCCTCTCAGCCTCTTCACTGGGGACCCCAGCCTCACAGGGAATCACAGGATTTACCCCTAAGAAGGGGATAAAGTCACTTCCACAGCAGACAGATTCTCAAGAGGTGTTCAGTCAGCAAAGAACAATGCAGAAATGAATTGGAGGTAAACAACAAATATCTGACATTTTTCTAAAAGCTAATCGATGGGACTCCCTTGAGGTCCAGTGGTTAAGACTCCAGGGGTCACCAGTTTGATCCTTGGTCAAGGAACTAAGATCCCACATGCCACATGGCATAATCACAAAGAAAACAAAAACTAAAAGCCAATTGGGTTTATTCCTGACAAAGTTATACCCCACAGCCTTAAAAACAATCATATCCCACAGCCTTAAAAAAAAAGAACTTTAATCACAATATTAAAGATATTTGATAATGAGTAATGATCCTCAGGTCTTGGGAGAACTATTATAATCATAGGTCAGGTTTGAAAACCTTGCAAAGGTTACTATTGCTCTAAGTCATAATCAACTTTATATAGTTGAAATGTAATCCTGCTTTTGACAGGTGGAATAAAGAAGGTATACTGTTTGGATGATTTGTTCAGGGATGAGTGTAGGATGAGATAGTGTCAAGGCCACAGATAAACCTCGAGTTGCTCACCTGTGTCCCTGTGCCATCTAATCAGGCATTCACTACCTGGTGAACTCTAGAAACACGGGCTAGACCAAACTGAATAATAAGTATAAAACACACACTGGATTTTCTCACAAGGTTTTTTTGGTTGTTTGTTGAAACGTTCTATTTTGGGTATGTTGGGTTAAATAAATGTTATCATTAAAATTCATATCACCCATTTATCTTTTTCCCTTTCATTCATGTGGCTAATAGAAAATCTAAGATTAAATATGTGGCTTTCCTTTGCAGTTTGCATTTTTTTTTTAGTGGAAGGTACTGTGCTATATGTTTATCTCATGCTCTAAAGGCATTTACCTCCTGTTTAACAGACATACACACACACACACACACACACACACACCTCTTCAGAATTAGTCTGCCAAGAGAAAATTATACATACTTTGTTTCTTCTTCAGGCTGAAATGTCAGGTGCCAAATCCCTGGTGTATTTAATTTGTCTACAATTAGAATTGAAATGTTCCTTTTAGTCAAAGCCAAAAAGACATCTTTGTAATCAGTTACCTCTATTACCATTGTTAGGATAATGTAATTTGGCATGAGCTCATGAAATTAAGATTTACCATCTTCAACTCTTTCCCCTTTGAATGAAACAAATACAATGAATAAGTCAAATAATCCCCAAAATTTACATTTAACCAAAGTCCAAGCCTACTGTTTTTCCCCATTATTGAACTGATGCCTTTAGTGACAGTAACAGGAAGGATAAGACAATAGTTAAGGTTTGAGATTTCACCTTTTTTATTGATGGAAGCAGGTACTAGATTTATGTGAATTGATGAAACATACCAAAGGCATTTGAACTGCCTTCACCTCTGATAATCAAGTAACTGGAATATTTGAGCTGCTACCTGATTATACATAAGAATTTAAATTTGAATTTCTGATGCTCACAGAATACATTTTCTCTCTGTCTTCATGTCACCAGCATTCTGAGAGTTGAGCTGGTAACTGGCTGAGTACACTGCCTGGTTTAATAATAGCTGGATTTGTCAAAGAAAGCGGTTGGTTCACTGTCGCAGACTGATGAAGTTGATTTAATTTAGCTCCCTAAATTGCCTCGTATTGTCAATTTCAATATGCATGTGTAAAGGCTTCCTTTCTAGTAAATTTTTTTTTTTGTAGAAGTCATTGTTGCGATTGGATTTGAGCGTATTTTCTCTTCATTTTTCATTCTCAAAGTTTCTGAGTTTATGCTCACTTAAAATTACATGATTAATGACACTGTTAACTCCATGATAAAATTTGAAAAGAATAAGCAGAAACCACTTAACTAAAACTTATAAGACTTTTTTTGGTTAATTAGCAGTGACATATTAAGGTCATAAGTTCCCCAGTTGCAAAATCACCTTTTATTTCTATCTGGCTTAAAATTCTTTGTACCACTTTCATTTATTATTAAGAAATTAAAAGCACACACATATACATATATTTTTTTCTTTTCTTGAGAACTGATCATTTGGGATTTATGTCCACTAAGTTAAAAATGTACTTAGATAGTCATTACAACAATAAAATTTTAAAGTCACAATGCTCCCTTTCTTCATAAAAATGCAATTCCTGGGACTTCCCTGGTGGTCCAGTGTTAACACTGCCTTAAATGCAGGGGACACAGCTTTGATCTCTGGTCTGGGAGCTAAAATCCCACAAGGTGTGGGGCAACTAAGACACAGCCAAAAACAAATAAAAAATATAATTCCACATCATATCAAAAGACATATTTTATGTGTTCTCAACAATTGCAGTTAGTTTCCTATTGTTCTAAATCCCCAGAATCTTGACAAAGATGCTGGAGGATGTGGAGGCAAGAGGTGTATATATATTTTTAATTTTGATTCAAGTTTAGTTGATTTACAATGTTGTGGTCGTTTCAAGTGTACAGCAAAGTGATTCAGATATATATAATATATTCTTTTTCAGATTATTTTCCATAATAGGATATTACAAAATATTGAGTAGAGTAGTTCCCTGTGCTATACAGTAGGTACTAGTTGGTTATTTATTTTATATATAGTGATGTGTATATGTTGAGGGATATATTCTAATCAACCACATGTTCTTTCCCTATGAATTTGATGAGAATGAAAAATTGAGCAAAAATAATTCTAAGGAAGTATTGTACTGTCCTGTAAAGTCAACAGAAATAGCCTGGACACGTGCATTCCTTTACGTGTATTGTATAATTCTGTTACCCTCATTGATTCGGTGCAGGAGATGATTTGGGAATATTGAGGAGGAGCAAAGTCTGACACACATGCTTTCTGGTTGAGGCAAGAATGCACTGTATACATTAAATGTTCTGCAGGACCCTCAGCAAATACACAAGGCTAATCACAGACCCTCAGACTATAGAGTGCACTCTAGTGATTTTGCATCTAATCTTTCTTTTTTTACCAATATTCAACAAAGATACATTTTTGCTATTGGTTTTGATCCTGCTTGTATCCATGAATTATCCAAATGATACACAACTTAGATTCCTGCTACCTGCAACACTTGTCATTTTCAGTGATTTTTTTTCCACATACATTTTCTCACTTAGCACATTTGACTCAAAACAGATGCAATTACAATCTAATGCAAGCACACTTTTAATGCCTGTGTATCAGTTATTTGCTTGATGCGTTCAGCAGACACAGACTGTGCCAGATAGCTGGTGGTTCAGAAGCAGAAGGACCTCTGAGGCTGACATGTAGAATTTGCATAATGTGCCGATACATTAAACTAACTGATGCATTTCTTCTTTTTATTTTATTTTCATTTTTAATTGGAGGACAATTGCTTTTATAAGCTTGCATTAGTTTCTGCTGTATGACAACATGAATCAGCCATAAGTATACATATATCCCCTTCCCCTTGAACCTCCCTCCCACCCTCTCATCCCATCCTTCTAGGCGGTCACAGGGCACTGAGCTGAGCTTCCTGTGCTATAAGGAACTTCCCGCTGGCCTTCTGTGTTACACATGGCAGTGTACATATATGAATGCTACTCTCAGCTTGTCCCACCCTCTCCTCTCCCTGCTGTGTCCACAAGTTTGTTCTGCTTCTGTGTCTCTATTCCTGCCCTGCAAACAGGCTCATTGGTCCCCTTTTCCAAGATTCCATATATATTCATTAATATATGGTATTTGTTTTTCTCTTTCTAAATGGACTAATATATTCTTTTCTCTTCTTTCACACTTAATAAAAAAAAGTCATATTGAGTAGCATGTAACTGAATCAAACATATGGTTTATCTAATAAGTGTGTTCTTTTGGTGTAGCATAATATTACAAACTGAACTTCCCTGGTGGCTCAATGGTAAAGAATCCACCTACCAATGCAAGAGACCAGGGTTTGACCCCTGGGTCAGGAAGATCCCCTGGTGAAGGAAATGGCAACCCACTCCAATATTCTTGCCTGGGAAATCCCAGGGACAGAGGAGCCTGGAGAACTACATTCCATGGAGTCACAAAAGAGTCAGGCATAACTTAGTGACTACATAACAGCAATATTGCAAACTCAAGTTCACTATATTGTTTACAAAATTCTAATTCCATATAGAGTTTTCCAAATGTATTCAGAAAAAAATCACATTTTCCTACCTAAACTATTAGGAAAATTTAGGACAAGGAAAGTAATGTATCATATTTTTACCTCATGCATGAAAACTTTGACCACTGCATGGATTCAAGTTTAACTGTGCCTATTCCAAATAAAAACAAGAAAGTAAGTATTCAAACTCAAATTCAACAAGTTGAAATTTATTCAGCTGTCAAGTTGTAGATTATCTTTCCAGTGGCCCTTATCTTTACAGAAATTGTAGCCATANATACATGCTTTTGCAAAAGTATCTTCTTGGCAACAATTCCAAAGTGAATTATTTCACTATAATCATTCATTCAGGATAAACCAATAAAAAATTCAGCCCATTTTCCATAATGAGCACAATTCATGAAGACCATAAAAAAGTACATGTCAAGAAATTAGCATTGTGTCATTGACACCAATGTGAAATAGCATATAACTAATGAAACAAGTGACATGAAACTAATGAAATAGATGTGTATAAGAGACAGACTTTACCCTCTCCACCAACCTAGCTTTTGAAATGTTAAATTCATGAGTAATTAGAACAAAACTAAAATCTTTTTTATTTGTTTATATTTAAATCATCCAAAGATATTTTTATGAGAGCTTTTTGATGTTCAGAAAACCTCATAAACCCCTTATAGATGTTTTTTTTTTTTTCCTTTGAAGAAAGAAGCTGGCTTCTGCCAAGCACAAACATAATTCAAAACCCAATAGCTTTTAAGTTCAGTTGGCAGCTCATAACAATGTAATGGCTATTCTTTGGCAATCTATTTACTTACCCTTAATAGAGAAATGACTCTGGGATTTGGGGGTATTTTCTTTCAAATGGAGAAATGCATCTTTTCTAATTAATTACCATTTGGTATGAAGTCTAGAAAAGGAAAATAGAAATAGGAATCTGGGGTGTTTTTCAAGCATTAAAGAACAAAATCTATTTCATTCTGCCAAATATCTAGTTCTGCTTCATTTTTACCCCCTCTGTTTCTGCACATTCTGTGTCTCCCAAACTTCTACAAACCCAGACGGACAGAGCCACAACCAAGTACGGACCTAAAAAAAATCCTCCTCCTATCCCAGTCTTAGTTTTGTTTTAACACTATCCAGTGGAAAACATGCAAGACCAAGATATTAGTGGAATCCTAACTCTAGCTATTTTATATTAATCAATCTACAGTCATTTTTGCTTGTTCGTATACTTTTAAGGCCAAATTTATATACTATAAAATTCACCCTTTTAGGCATAAAATTAGGTGGATTTTGCAGTCAACACCATTGTCAAATATAAGATTATTTTTATCGCCCAAACAGAAACTACATGCCCACTGGCAGTTAGTCAAGCCCTGTTCACCTCCCTTCCCAGTAGTTGGGAATCACCAATATACTTTCTACCTTCATAGATTTGCCTGCTCTGGATATTTCATAAAAATGGAATCAAACAATGTATAGCTATCCATGTTTGACTGTGTTCACTTAGCATAACATTTTCAAGATCCATCCCTGTTGTCCCATGTATGAGTACTTCATCCCTTTTTATAGCTGCATAATATTTCATCATATTGACACACCATTTTCTGATTTTCATTCACTCACTGATAATTGCTAGTGTTGTTTTTACTCTTTGGTGATTAAAAATAATGCTGCAATTCACATGCATGTATTAGCTTCTGTGTGGGCTTATAGTTTCAATTCTATAGATTAAGTCATAAAACAACTCTTTAATATTTTATTAAACAGCCAAAATGTTTTCCAGTATAGTTACTATTCCAAGGTTTTAATGCACTGCAACAATTTTATATCCTTCTAAATACTGATGCCAAATTTTGTTCATATATTTTATAAGCAAAGTCATCATACGAAAGTCTTCAAAGCCTTTCTTCCACCTTCTAAAATGTCACTGATGTTAGCAATTTTTAAAAGTAAGAGTATTTTGAATTAGATCAGATTGTAAAAATTGCTTTTATTTTCTTAGACAGTAGTCAGGGAAGTGAATTTCAGTGAAGATGGTAACTATGTCATTAGTATTTATTGTCTCTCAAATACTGTAAATTTTTATACTCAACAAACAATTTCTACAGCAATATACATGCTTTTGCAAAAGTATCTTCTTGGCAACAATTCCAAAGTGAATTATTTCACTATAATCATTCATTCAGGATAAACCAATAAAAAATTCAGCCCATTTTCCATAATGAGCACAATTCATGAAGACCATAAAAAAGTACATGTCAAGAAATTAGCATTGTGTCATTGACACCAATGTGAAATAGCATATAACTAATGAAACAAGTGACATGAAACTAATGAAATATCAAGGAGAATTAATATGATGCCCTTCTTATTTCTAAAAGCATTTAGGGAAAAAAGGCCCCAACTCTAATGGATCGTACAGGGTGATTATCTTCAGCCTGTAATTCTTAAACAATCATTGATCATATGCAAGAGATTTGCTAAAAGCCTTACCTTCACTGAAGTTAAGAACCTCTCTGCCTGCAATGACTTTGAAATAGATGACATGTCAGCTGCCAGTTCTGCTAATTTCAGAGCAGAAACCAACCAACGTGCATATTGTCAATTTTTCAGTCTTTGTTCTGATTTCTGATTTAATGAGAACCATTAAGACTCTGCCTCTGTCTCTCTCTTTTTTTTTCTCTCTCTCTCTCCACCACACATCTTTCTGTTGGTCTCTCTTTGTCTATCTATCCTTCAACCTATCTATCCCTATCTTTCCCTCTTTCTTTCTCCATAACATGCCATTATGAAATCAATGTAGTAATCCCTCAAAAGAAATTGCCATTCCTGATAATTCTATATCTGTTCTTTTATAAAAACTATTTTCACATCATTAAAGGGCTTCCCTGGTGGCTCAGAGGTTAAAGCATTTGCCTTCGATGCGAGAGACCTGGGTTTGATCCCTGGGTTGGGAAGATCCCCTGGAGAAGGAAATGGCAATCCACTCCAATATTCTTGCCTGGAGAATCCCATGGACAGAGAAGCCTAGTAGGTTATAGTCCACGGGGTTGCAAAGAGTCGGACACGACTGAGCGACTTCACCTTCACCTTCACCATTCTGTAAGAATGATTACATTGGATCAGTGAGTCTATAGGTTGGAAAAAAAGCAAATATGCTTTGAAGTAGAATATGCTTTAGGATATTTTGGTGGCTCAGATAGTAAAGAATCTGTCTGCAATGCGAGAGAACTCAGTTTGATCCCTGGTCGGTAAGATCCCCTGGAGAAGGAAATGTCAACCTACTTTACTATTCTTGTCTGGAGGATTCCATGGACAGAGGAGCCCGGTGGGCTACAGTCCATGAGGTCACAAAGAGTCAGACACGACTGAGCAACTAACACACACACACACACACACACACACACACGTGCTTTAGGAATCAAACTAGTCTTTTAAAAATGCAAGAAGTCTTTGGCTCCTTATTTATATGAAGACCAACTGATTTTCTTGCTTGTATATTTTTTAATAAAAGTTGGCTTCTCTGGTGACTCAGACTGTAAAGCATTTGCCTGCAATCTGGGAGACCCAGATTCAATCCCTGGGTCAGGAAGATCCCATGGGGAAGGAAATGGCTACCAATTTACATCCCTTTTATTACAATCATGAACTTTTCTAACTAAAACAGTTTTATTTATCCTCATGTAGGAAACTAACTCTTATCTACCCATTGATTTTAACCTTTCCTCTTTTTTTCATATTTTATATATATTGCTTTTATGTCTGAAAACGATGTTTGTGTCCAATTTGCCAAATATAAATTGAGTTAATTTCCTCTTTGCAGCTCCTATATCACTTCTGGCTTCTCTACTTCTACATTAGGTAGGTTCCAACAGGAACCAATAACCAAGATTATGAAGCAGTAATTGATTGATTAGGAACCGTGCATTCCAGAAATATCTAACAGCATATTTCTAAACAGGGTGACAATATACAGCCTTGACGTACTCCTTTCCTTATTTTGAACCAATCTGTTTAGCCTTGGCATAAAAGGTTTGAAGCATTTAACATTTCACTTATTATATCATAATTAATAAGTGATCTTCGATACAAATTAATTCACTAATATTGCTATATACTAGGGGTATGAAAAAGATGCCATAGTAATGTTCCATGAAA
>SJYW01052881.1:172733-192593 GCA_006410735.1 Raphicerus campestris | reverse complement strand
ATGGACAGAGAAGCCTAGTAGGTTATAGTCCACGGGGTTGCAAAGAGTCGGACACGACTGAGCGACTTCACCTTCACCTTCACCATTCTGTAAGAATGATTACATTGGATCAGTGAGTCTATAGGTTGGAAAAAAAGCAAATATGCTTTGAAGTAGAATATGCTTTAGGATATTTTGGTGGCTCAGATAGTAAAGAATCTGTCTGCAATGTGAGAGAACTCAGTTTGATCCCTGGTCGGTAAGATCCCCTGGAGAAGGAAATGTCAACCTACTTTACTATATTTGTCTGGAGGATTCCATGGACAGAGGAGCCCGGTGGGCTACAGTCCATGAGGTCACAAAGAGTCAGACACGACTGAGCAACTAACACACACACACACACACACACACACACACGTGCTTTAGGAATCAAACTAGTCTTTTAAAAATGCAAGAAGTCTTTGGCTCCTTATTTATATGAAGACCAACTGATTTTCTTGCTTGTATATTTTTTAATAAAAGTTGGCTTCTCTGGTGACTCAGACTGTAAAGCATTTGCCTGCAATCTGGGAGACCCAGATTCAATCCCTGAGTCAGGAAGATCCCATGGGGAAGGAAATGGCTATCAATTTACATCCCTTTTATTACAATCATGAACTTTTCTAACTAAAACAGTTTTATTTATCCTCATGTAGGAAACTATCTCTTATCTACCCATTGATTTTAACCTTTCCTCTTTTTTTCATGTTTTATATATATTGCTTTTATGTCTGAAAACGATGTTTGTGTCCAATTTGCCAAATATAAATTGAGTTAATTTCCTCTTTGCAGCTCCTATATCACTTCTGGCTTCTCTACTTCTACATTAGGTAGGTTCCAACAGGAACCAATAACCAAGATTATGAAGCAGTAATTGATTGATTAGGAACTGTGCATTCCAGAAATATCTAACAGCATATTTCTAAACAGGGTGACAACATACAGCCTTGACGTACTCCTTTCCTAATTTTGAACCAATCTGTTTAGCCTTGGCATAAAAGGTTTGAAGCATTTAACATTTCACTTATTATATCATAATTAATAAGTGATCTTCGATGCAAATTAATTCACTAATATTGCTATATACTAGCGGTATGAAAAAGATGCCATAGTAATGTTCCATGAAAATAGTTACTGGAAGAACTTGCATACTGCATATCATTGCTGAGCAGCTAATGTTGGTTATAATAGAACTTGGACTCAAATGTCATACTTATTCAGTGCTAAACCATCAGCAGTTCTCTCTCCAGTCACTGCTCGTAATAATACTAATAAACTAGCAATCTCAGGAGAATACAAGGAGGCTATTGACACTGTTCTGTAGCTGGGAAATTAGTGTCACCATTAACAAAATAAGGGCACATGAAATGATTGGTGGACCTGGGGCAAGGATTTGATGAGTTTATGTTTAGATGACTGTGGTTATTACTGTACATGGAAATGTTTCTTTACAGACACTTTCCCAATAAACATATATGTAACCCAGACAAAATCAGCCTCAGCCCAACATCACATTCAAAAGAAATCATATTCTAAGAACAACATCCTTGAAAAATCATCTATTTACTGTAGGTCTTCCTGAAGTGGTGAATCAGGGGGTGACATAGTCATTCACACATCCAAAACTTCTAAAATTATTCTTCAGACATCTCTCACTCTCCCCCACGTTTCACACTTAACTGTGAAATTTAACAGCAGCTGTTAAATTTTCTCCCCCTACTTCTGGTTTCTTTGCTTTAAAAATGCTTATGTTTTCTTGTTCTTTCTTGACACCCCTGCCCCCACACCACTCACAAAGGGCTCCTGCTCTGACAAGTGACACCTTATCTCACTGGTGTCTGGGAACTGTCTAATTTTCTTACTTAGATGAATTTCCTCATGAGCACATCTGTGCTGGAAATTTTTGCACCAAAAAAAGACAATGCTACTTGTGATCACTGGGACTATTCTATCAATTCTGTGCCCTTTACTTTTCCATTTCCTATAACCTGGGCACTAAGCTACTGAAATCCTAGGGACTGACTGGCCTGAGTCAGCATTTCCTTGGGTGCTCCTATAGGTTGCTATTCTGTAGCTGTTCTGGGAGCAAACACCTCCTCCAATTCCCAATCTCTTGAGCTTTTCTTCCTGTGCCTTTGATTGGCTTATTCTAACACTGAGACATAACTTGTTTTGTCTTCTTTTCTGATTGCTGCACAGCTCTTCCTGTAAATCAAACTTTTCCAAGGCCTTTGAACAAGTAGACAATACCTAAGACAAGAGAAAAGCCCAGTCACCAGGGATCCCAGTAGGTACTGCAGAAGCAAGGGAAAGCCTGCCATCCACTTCCTTCCTCTGTCCAGAAAAAAAAACCATCTTTTAAAAGCAATTGGATAGCTATGACTTTTGTATTAAAAACTTATTTCCTGATCGTGACTTCACAAAATAATTTGGTAGATGTGATCAATGGAGGGGGATAATATAAAGCATGCTTCATTTTTTTATATGGATCTGGTTCTTGACTATGGATTCTCCTCCAAAAAGGCAATTATCATCTCATGGCAGTCTACACAATTTCTTTCTTTCTTGGATGGCATTTTAAGAATTATAAAACATATGGTGAAATAGCTGTGCCAAACACTCCCATCTTGTATGATTGTCAGCAAATAACCTAATTCGACTCATGATCCTTCTAAAGAGTGTTCCTATTCTAAAGGAATAGAATGAGGTCTATTCATTCAGAACTTAATCACTAAGTAACTAAAGTTTGTTAAAATGTATTATTATTGAACCAAAATTAGCACATTTCTGGAATTTTAGAGGATTTCAATGAACTGGTCTCCTGGAAAATCTGGCTACTTCAGCAGTTGGGAGAGAATTCAGTGTTTCTTTCTCAAGAGCATGGAGGAATAACTACAGATAGATCTGCAGAATACCAACATAAAATACACTGTGGTTGTGTTTGTATCAATAATATCTTGAGTGAGAGTTTGAAATGACAGCTCTCTTTTTGTGCTAAATAATGTACATTCATCATTTTCAAGTTAATTGTTGTGACTTGGTTAATCCATATTGTGGGGTGTCATCTTGCATATTTTCATCATGTTTTATCAGTTTTAATTAACTGCCCCATTAATGTGCACATGTAAGGCAAAAATTATTCATCCTCCTTATCTTGTTATAAAAAACCATTTTAGCATTATCTATCTAAAATGTCTTTGACTTGATATTTTCTTGTGCTTCACTGATGTCTTTTTCTAGGGAAAATTAGAGAATCTGGATTTTGCAATATGGAAAGTTTTGCTCCTTCTTTGTGGGCTGCCATTCAGAAAGCATGAAATCACTGTTTTGGAAAGTGGTCGATTAATAGCATTAAGAGATAAGGCATATTACAATTTTTTTCAAGAGTTTGAGCTTGCATCAGTTCTAATTGTGCAGCACCAAACCGAAGGTGTTTAGGAGAACTCCATAGGAAAGACTTGGGGGGAGGTTTTTATACAGAAGATACTGAAGCAAAGCAAAACAATTATTGTAGCTTAAGCTGTTGCCTTATTTGGAAAAGCTTAGTTGGAACTTGTGATTTGCTGTGTAATAGGGAGGAACAAGTCTGACTCCATATTGGATCTGTTTCTTTTACTTAAAGCTTTGTACTTTATTGTTTTTGCTACAAGGTAAGAATGTTGCCTATAGCTTGAAATATACAGGGTATCCCATTCTCAAGGCTCTGACCTTTAAAGGTATAAGAGCTTTCCATGCATACATGTATAAAAAGTTACAGAAGGGAGACTCACTTATTTTGGAGGTTTATAGGAATATTGTGATCATAACTCCCTGGATGGTTATAAGAACAAAGGATTCCTGCACCAGCAACCAACCACACCCCCTCTCCTTTTGGTATAAAAGAAGCTCATATCGTAGCACAGGTAAGCTGGTTCTTTGGGACACCAGGCCATCATCTTCTCAGGAGGCTTTTTGAATATAGTCACTATTCCTTGCCCCAATATAGTCACTAGTCTGACTTACTGACCTGTTGTGTGGCAAGCAGTACAAGCTTGCACACGGTAACAGTTGTCCTTAGGTTTCACTAGGGATAGTGGTGGCAGTAGAGCAGTAAAAATAACAGAGTTGTTGTTGTTTAGTCACTAAGTAATGTTCAACTCTTTTGCAACTCCATGGACTGTAGCATGCCAGGCTCCTCTGATCATGGGATTCCCCAGGCAAGAATACTGGAGTGAGTTGCCATTTCCTTTTCCAGGGGATCTTCCCAACCCAGGGATCAAACCCTCATATCCTGCACTGCAGGTGAATTCTTTACCACTGACCCACTAGGGAAACCCAAAAATAACAATAGCATATTCTAAATAAGCTTTCTCACACACTAGTAAAGTAATGCTCAAAATTCTCCAAGCCCAGCTTCAGCAATACGTGAACCAAGAAGTTCCAGATGTTCAAGCTGAATTTAGAAAAGGCAGAGGAACCAGAGATAAAATTACCAACATCTACTGGATCATGGAAAAAGCAAGAGAGTTCCAGAAAAACATCTATCTCTGCTTTATTGACTATGTCAAAGCCTTTGACTGTGTGGATCACAATAAACTGTGGAAAATTCTCAAAGAGATGGGAATACCATACCACCTGACCTGCCTCTTAAGAAATCTATATGCCGGTCAGGAAGCAACAGTTAGAAGTGGACATGGAACAACAGACTGGTTCCAAATAGGAAAAGAAGTACATCAAGACCGTACATTGTCATCCTGCTTATTTAACTTATATGCAGAGTACATCATGAGAAACGCTAGGCTGGAAGAAGTACAAGCTGGAATCAAGATTGCCAGGAGAAGTATCAATAACTTCAGATATGCAGATGACACCATCCTTATGGCAGAAAGTGAAGCGGAACTAAAAAGCCTCTTGATGAAAGTGAAAGAGGAGAGTGAAAAAGTTGGNCACAAGCTGCAATCAAGATTGCTGGGGGAAATATTAATAACCTCAGATATGCAGATGACACCACCCTTATGGCAGAAAATGAAGAAGAACTTAAAAAGCCTCTTGATGAAAGTGAAAGAGGAGAGTGAAAAAGTTGGCTTAAAGCTCAACATTCAGAAAATGAAGATCATGGCATCTGGTCCCATCACTTCATGGGAAATAGATGGGGAAACAGTAGAAACAGTGTCAGACTTCATTTTAGGGGGCTCCAGAATCACTGCAGATGGTGACTGCAGCCATGAAATTAAAAGGCGCTTACTCCTTAGAAGGAAAGTTATGACCAACCTAGATAGCATGTTAAAAAGCAGAGACATTATTTTGTTAAAAAAAGGTCTGTCTAGTCAAAGCTATAGTTTTTCCAGTGGTCATGTATGGACGTGAGAGTTAGACTGTGAAGAAAGCTGAGTGTCAAAGAATTGATGCTTTTGAACTGTGGTGTTGGAGAAGACTCTTGAGAGTTCCTTGGACTGCAAGGAGATCCAACCCATCCATTCTAAAGGAGATCAGTCCTGGATATTCACTGGAAGGACTGATGCTAAAGCCAAAACTCCGATATTGTAGCCACCTCATGGAAAGAGTTGACTCACTGGAAAGACTCTGATGCTGGGAGGGATTGTTAGTAGGAGGAGAAGGGGATGATCGAGGATGAGATGGCTGGATGGCATCACCGACTTAATGGACGTGAGTCTGAGTCAACTCCAGGAGTTGGTGATGGACAGGAAGGCCTGGCGTGCTGTGATTCATGGGGTCACAAAGAGTCAGACACGACTGAGCAACTGAACTGAACTGAAATAAGCTTTAGAGGTACCTCCCAATGATCTTCTTAGCTCCTCTTATTTGCACAGTATAGTTTTCTAGGCAATGGGCTTTACTGTTGGAAATAGTCAAGACTGTGCCTTCTAATTGGTAAATTGAAGGATGGGTCTTTATTTGTTCTCTCTCTCCTCCTCACTGAATAGGAAACATTGCTACAAAAAAATTCCTCTTGTAAAAGTAGCAGAACATTCATTTTGAATTGCATAATTGATTTTTATTTCATCATTTCAGTCTAGCATACAATGTTAGTAATTATATTTGGTAGAAGATTTCCCAAAGGGAAAAAAAAAAAGGTGAGTCTTAAGAACTGATAAACAAGAAAATACCTCCTAGAAACTTTAATATAAAGCAGGATCACAGGTCACTTGCTTGGAAAATTAAACAGAGTATTCCCTTTTCTTAATCCAACTGGACATTACTACAGCTTCATACTGTACTAGATGAAGCGATGGCTGAAATTGCACTTCCCTTGAAGTGTTATGCACTTTCTTTTAAAGGGAAGCTGTTGAGTTTGAGAGTTTTGATTGAGTCAGCACATCTGTAATCCAAGCTGAGCTCCTGCTGAATGCGATTCTGGTCTGCCTGCTGATAATATATGGAACAGGAGTACCACACAGGGCTTTGAAAAAGATGGATAGAAGGAGATAGCGGAAACGCACGTGGTTTTGAGAACTAATGTTGGTTCCAGGTCACTTAGAGGATGTGGCTAGCTCAGAGGAGAGTGCTATGTGTGTTTGGGAACATGGCAGCAAAGAGACAGTTAAAGATTTTTACAGATTCCTTATCCAATGGAGCAAATTCTTGAAATTCCCATGTTGGTAATACACAGTTTTCAGCAGATGTACTGAAAAGACTCTGCTGGCCAGTTCCCTCACTTCCTAGCTGAGATCTTCACATTTCTGTTTGTAACCTCTCTGAGCCTCAGCTTTCCTACCTGTAAAATGTAAATAATGTCAGTAAAATATAAAGTTCCTGTGATCGCTATTCCTAGATGGATAAATGCGTGACTGTGCGCCTAGCATCAAGCCTGGCATTTGGCAATTGTACCTTTAGCTTTAAGTCAATGAGGTTACTCCATGAACTGGGCAGCAAGCCATCTTAGCTCTAAGACAACTGGACAGTTTTAAACTCTGATTAGGGATCTGTCCAAAGCATCACGCTGTTTCTAACAGCCCATGTCTGAGGTCACTGTAAAGGAGGAGCTTCCTGCACATTTGTTAAAGATGTTCACCTGCTGGGAGTGAGGCGTGGGCTGCTGGAGGCTCAGTGCTGGCCCTGAGCCTGACGGTGGTGTCTCACTGTCAGAGGACAGTCTTACAGTGTGACACTCCTCATTCTGCGATCATGTTTCCCGGATACTGTGACTTTAGGGCAGTTTATATTCAACAGACAGCTTCCTCTTCTTCAGTGGTTTTGAGTTTATGAACAGTTTCACTCTAATGCTGAATGCCTGGTTAAGGCCTTTTGAACGCTGTGGTATCGAGTTGTTTTAACACAGTTTCACATGAAAAGCCATACAAGGATTGACCCTCATGATTCAAGGGCTTTATCAGATGAATAAACAAATTCTTAGTATATCTGATTAATTAAATTTTTAATTCTTATTCATGTCTCTTTTACAATTTCTTAACTCTGTAACTAAAAAAAAACAAAAAACTAGCCTTAAGCCATAGAGAACATGTTTTCTGGAAACTTCAAATACATGCTAATTATGAACCTAAAGTACTGTCTAGGCAAACATTTGCCTATAATTTGTGCTGTGTCTTCATTTTCCTTGTGAANAAAAAAAAAAAAAAAAAAAACTAGCCTTAAGCCATAGAAAACATGTTTTCTGGAAACTTCAAATACATGCTAATTATGAACCTAAAGTACTGTCTAGGCAAACATTTGCCTATAATTTGTGCTGTGTCTTCATCTTCCTTGTGAAAATGTAAATTAGGAGAACAGGGGAAGTCCACTCTGTCTCCATTATTTAAACCACCCCTCCCATGCACAGTGTGCTTCCCAGTGACTACAGACAGAGGCTCAGTTAACAAGTGTCTATTGTTACGTAAATTGCATTTACAAATGTAGAAAAAAATGTGGTTTGTAAGTAAATAGAATTTAAGATTTCACTTGCGCCATAGTGACGCTGTAGGTATCCAGGAATGTCTAATAAACCTAGACAGTGAAAATGTGTTTTGTATAATTGTGACAACTTAACAAAAATGTGCTCACAGATAATATGCTTCATGCTAAGTCACCATCATGGTTTATTATTAAACCTGTTATTTTTCTTCCTCTTTCACCTCCCAGCCCATCTCATATATGCCTTGACTTAAATGATAAGTGAAGTTGAGGTAAAGAATATAAATTGTTTTAATTTTTAATGTTTTGAGGTGCATGTGTCTGCTCTGTTCTGTTGTAACCCTACTCTGCGAACCCATGGACTCTAGCCCATCAGGCTCATCTGGTGGGCTACAGAGATTTTTGAAGGATCCCTGTAGAAGAGAGATCCTCAAAATGGTATTTTTCAGGCAAGTATACTGGAGTGGATTGTCATGCTCTCCTCCAGGGGATCTTCTTGACCCAGAAATCAAACCTGTGTCTCCTGCATCTCCTGCTATAGCAGGTGGATTCTTTACCACTGTGCCACCTGTTTGGGTTATTTTTTGGGGGGGTGGGGTAGCAAATATTTTGTATTAATAATGGGAGGAATTTCATGAGAATTAATTATTCATATGAGTAAACAGTCTGGTAATGTGATCACCAACTGAAAGAGCAAATCTCAAGTCCCATCACTGGAGGCATTTCCTCATATTGCCCACTGTCATCTCCAAAGACTTCAGGGCCACCCCTCCGGCCCCCCCAGGAGAGACAGTCTGCTGTAAGTACTAGTAAGTCTTAAGTCTTATTTTTCACCTGCAGCCATGTTCCTTTGTACGTGGGATCTGTAAGTGGGCCACAGGAACTTCGGGGGTTATGGCTTCTAAACTGGAAGATGAAGGAAAAGGGAGTTGACAATGACCTGCCCAGTGGTTTGAGTTCCAGACCCCTAAAAGTCACATTTGTATTTTTGGACATAGTTAATGTCTCCATTGCGGACCTATGCCAGATCATGGGAAAAGAAAGAAAATGCCCGAATTGTTTTATAAATCAAGTTAAACGCTGATCTGAAAACGTCACAAAAAATTGTATTGAAGGAAATCTCATGATAATTACACTTGTGAATATTGATGGGAAATAATCTTATATAAAATGTAAGCAAACGGAATGCAACAGTTCAACAAACATGATTGTAAGCAGAGCTTGTTTTGTTTACAAAAGTGAAAAACGCTTGCCCCTTCTATTCCAGAAAACTCACTCTAATAATAAACTTAAATTAAGTAAATTGTTAGATGTTTAATGATTTATTTTTAAACATAGCTAATTATCAGCAATTTAAGAAATAATACTTAGAATCCTTTACTTAGAATGGGGGTATATCAACATACCACTTCCATAGTCCCAGCTCAAGCTCTAAAATGCCTCCTTGCACAAAATATTCCATATTTTTAAAGGGAACTCCATCCTTCCTGTTGCTCAGGTCCAAACCTTTGGATTCTCCTTCAACTCACCCTTTATCCATTACCCAAGCCAAGTTCAAAACCTACCGGGTGCAACCCAAGATGTGGCCCCTGCAGGTTCATCTCACTTCACCCCATGCTCCCACCTTACTCAAGACATGATAGTCCATGCCTGCACTTCACAAATAATCCTCCTAAGCAATCACACTGCATCTGTTCTTGTCCCTTAGAGTCCATTCTCAGAACAACCCCAGTGGAGTCTGTTGGCATACAAGTGTCTGCCCAAAGCCTTAAAAAGGCTTCCCTTCTCCAATAGCATAAATACCAAGCCCTTCAGTGATTGAAGTTTGAGCCCCATCTGCCCATCTGTTACCCGCCTGACCTCCTTTCCACCTCATCCTGCAAGCTTCCCTTCTGGGCCTTCTGCCTTCTCTGGCTTTCTTGCTGTTCCCCAGAACACCAGCCACATACTTGTCCCCACTTCACCTTTGTCCTTTGGTCACTACTGTATTTCCAGCATCAAGAACAGTGCCCTGAGCATAAGCTTGATCAATATCTGCTGAAGGGAAGAACTAAAATATGAATAAATGTCCTTACTTTTCTAAGCATTGATCTCTAATTCTTTTCAAACTCTTCAATATAAATGTAAAACACCTCTTAATAAGGTCAAACACATTAGACAATCTATCTATTTTATATTTTCCTTCCTGGGAGGGAATGAAGATAAAAACAAATGCAAAAACTCCTGAGTTTACCAAGAAGTCCCTTTTTCTTTATCACTATTTTGACTTCAAAAGATTTTATTATTTTATAGTGAAGAAGAAAAAATAAGTGGTGGCAGATATAAACTGCATTCAGAAAGATTTTCTTCCCATTTGTATAGCTCTGTCAGAGTGGATTCAGAGTTTGGTCATCTTACCTCAAACAGAGACAATCTTTCATTTTACTTTCAGTCTTCAATTGCTCTGTACATCATACTGGGAACACNCAGATATAAACTGCATTCAGAAAGATTTTCTTCCCATTTGTATAGCTCTGTCAGAGTGGATTCAGAGTTTGGTCATCTTACCTCAAACAGAGACAATCTTTCATTTTACTTTCAGTCTTCAATTGCTCTGTACATCATATTGGGAACACACAGTTCCAGGAAATAAAAATATTATCCTCCTTTTTATATCACATAACAGTTTCTAGGGTTTTTTTTTTTTGCTTGCTCATTTTGCACATTACATTTAGAAAATATGTTATGTTTTTGCAAGGTTTTTAGTTAGGTTTTCGATTAGGGCTACTGTGGCTCAGATGGTGAAGAATCTGCCTGTAAGGCAGGAGACCCAGTTTTGATTCCTGGGTCAGGAAGATCCCCTAGAGGAAGGCATGGCACCCTGCTCCAGTATTCTTGCCTGAAGAATTCCATGGACAGAGGACCTTGGCAAGCTACAGTCCATAGGGTCACAAAGAGTCAGACACGACTGAAGCAACCTAGCACGCACACAATCCTGGTAATTTATTCACACTTTCTGGACCTCCATTTTACATCTATATAGTGAAAAGATGTGAACTATGCTAGTCTAAATTTGTTTCTATGCACAGAAGTCATAGGTTCTGTATCATTCAATTTCTAAAACAACTCATAAAGTTAATACAACAAATTTTCTTTGGTATCTATTTAAACAATAACTATCTGAGTTTGAATATTAAGGGCCACAAGGTCATGGGAAAGGCTATATTTAGAATTCAGTTCTTCTAGGAAGCCAACTCTATTAGAAAACAAAAATAATCAAATTAACAATAATAACAAACATGGGAAGAGCATTTTCTTTTTCACATTTTTCACATTTAAACACTTGGATTNGGAAGGTAGGGAGGGGACTCCAGACCCCCTACCATTTCTGTCCCCAAATCTCAATCACACGGATCAAAATCTGGGAGAGAACTCTGCCCAAGAAAGTGAGTTACACCTGACCAGGGTCTGAGTCAGCCGAGCTGGGTGACAAACAAGACATGTGCACCCAGTAGGGAGGGAGGTGGGCCGGGTGGGCCCTCAACAATTTCCCCACGCCCTGCACCTTGGCCCCCTCACCCTCGCTGTGGCTGAGCCCCCGGAAGAGATGCTTCTCGCTGGACGCCACGGTGATGTCGTCCAGCACGCAGAGCCTGGCCAGGCTGTCGATGGTGAAGCCCCGGTAGTGGGGCACCAAGGCCAGTGGATTGCCCTGGAGGAGCAGCAGCCTCAGGTGCTGCAGTGTCTGCAGGCCGGCCACCATGCTCTGCAGGTCCGTCAGGTTGTTGAAGCTCAGGTCCAGGGAGACGAGGTTGGGCCTGAAAGGCGAGCGGCACGGCCCAGGAGCATGAGGCCAGGTGAGCAGAGCGGTGGGGACAGGCAGCCGTGGCTGTGTCACTGCGCCTGCATCCGCCAGCACCCCCAGCACCCCAAGTCACGGCTGGACAAGGCCTGGTGCTGAGGGCGGGATGGGAGACTGTGGCCCTCCCTGACACTCAGGCCTCAGGCTGCTCTTCATCCGAGTTAGCCTCCTGTCCGGATGGAGCCCCCGGTTCCCCCGGCCCCCTTGCTGTTGCTGTGCACAGAGGTGGCCGTCACATCCTCCCTCCACTCAACTTGTATGTGTATAGACCTCTTCTCAGCTAACCATCCGGCTATCTCCCATACATCTAGAAGGTTCTCAGCAGAAATGGACAGACTGATGAGGAAGGTGGAGGCAGGCCTCTGTATGGAGGGGCCGTCGGGGTGGGGTAGGAGAGCCTGACAAACAGGGGGACCTGGGAAGAGGGGTGTGAGGCTTGAAGGGTCTAGAAGCTGGAAGAAGTGCCCCAGAGTCAGACCAGGCCACGACCGTGGGAAGCAGTCTGGTTCGTTCCTTTTTTTTTTTTAATATTTACTTATTTATTTGACTACACAAGGTCTCGGTTGTGGATGTGGAATCTACTTCCCTGGCCAAGAATCAAACCCAGGCCCCCTGCTTCGGGAGCATGGAGTCTTAGCCACTGGACTGCCAGGGAAGTCCCTGGTTTGTTTCTTGGGGCACAAGAAGAACCAGCCGCTAGGGACAGAGGAGGCACCCTGCACCTTCCACCAGGCGGCAGGCCTCCCTACTGTGCAAACCAGAGAGTGGATGGATTCCAGCCCTGAGAGCAGCGGCAACAACAGCAGTTCACAAGGGAGCGCCTCACCAGCAGTCCTGCCACCACACGGGACCGTCTCCAGCCGCAGGGCAGCGTTCCCAGCTGGCCTGGGAACGTGCTCGTGGAAGGCCTCTCTCTGACCCTAATTTCCTCCAGTTAGGGAGGAAATTCCTGCCCTTTCCTGCCCTTCTTTCCTCCTCTCATCCTGCCCTCATGTTGACCAGCCAGTCACAGAAACAGCTGAGAAGAACACTTCGTTTGGACCAGCACACAGATTTTGCCCAGTACCAGCCTCCGTCAGGAGAACTGGTGGAAGCATCAGAAAGATGGATTCGCAGGACGTGTACCCTCCTTTTGAATTCAAAACAGCAAAAGATGGCGCTTTCACACATACACGTTTCTATGAAATCCACACTCAGCATCAAGCAGGTGATGTTATCATAAGCCTGTTTCCCAAATCAAAGACCAGAACACTTACGGGACATCCCTGGAGGTTCAGTGGTTAACACTCCGCGCTCCCACAGCAGGGAGTGTGGGTTTGGTCCCTGGTTGGGGAACTAAGATCCTACATGCCATGTGGTCAAAAATTTTAAATGACTAAATTAATAAAAAATGACCAGAACGCCTAGAACTCTGGCAGAGTTCTGAACTCAGCTGTCACACACAACCCAAAGTGTGTGTTCTCTTCCTGGGCCTTGCAGCTTCCCTGATGACGGAGGCCAGTGGAAGTCAGGGACTGGAATCATGCATGGTTGAGGCTGTGCAAAGGCAGCTTTGCCAAGACAGAGAAAGAGGAGAAGGAGGAGATTAGGGTTAGAGACAGGCCTTCCACGAGCACGTTCCCAGGCCACCTGGGAAAGCTGCCCTGCTCCTTGAGGCCTTCCTGGGCTGTGAGGAAAGAACTGTCATGAACCTCAGCCCAGGGAGGTCTGCCTGGGATGCTGAGCCCCAGGAATCCTCACAGAGGCTTTGACACGCCTCTCTGGCCCAGCTTCCTCTGAGGGAGGGTCCTTTTTGTCTTTTTTAATATGGATCATTTTTAAAGTCTGTATTGAATATGTTACAATGTTGTTTCTGTTTTATGTTTTAGGGGTTATCAGCCCCAAGGCATGTGGAGTCTTAGCTCCCTGACCAGGGATTAAACCTGCAATGCCCTGCATTGGAAGGCAAAGTCCTAACCACTGGACTGCCGGGGAAGTCCCTCCTCTGATAGGCTTTCACAGGTGGTCTCTGCTGCCCTCAGACGTCTCAGATTGACCACTGCTCACCCACCAAGGAGACAAAGTCAAAGCACACTTGTCTGTAGGGCAGCGGTTCTGAGGTGGGGGTGGCTTTGCCCCCCGGCGGCCATGTGGCAGTTTGGGTTGTCACAGCGGCTCTGGGGTGGACACTCCTGGCCTCTGATGGGTGGAGGCCAGGGAGCTGCAGGACAGCCCTCAGAACCGAGAATTCACTGGCCCAAACAGCAAGAGGAATCCTGAATTGGAAGCATGTCCTCAAAGCAAAAGTTCCGCTCACTCTCACTGGCTCTTGGTGCCCTTCCCCGGACCTCAGTGGGATTTTTTATGGGGTCAGAGAAAAAAACCCTAGGTCTGGACTTAGTAGCCAGCCAGGAGTTATTACAGAAAAGAACAAAGCTGAGTTCTCCAAGTCACCAGCTTAGAGGGGCCCCCATGGCACGTCCAGCCCCCTCCTCCCTCTTCCCACGAGGGGCTCCCGAGTTACCAGTGGTCGCTGGTGACATGCAGACTCTCCAGGTGGCCCAGGAGGTTGTTGTGGCCCAGCCCCAAGTGCTGGAGCCGTGGGGGCGGGTGATGGCACAGACACTCCATGCTGGTTATCTTGTTGCCGTACAGCTCCAGGACCTGAGACGAGCAGAAAGACAGCCCGTGAGCCCAGGGAGAACAGAGTCTACCCCCTCCTTCAGCTCTGGGCAACTTAGGAGGGGAGCTGCGAAGTACTCAGGCCTTGTCTCTCTCTGCCCACCTGGACTCCCTTCTAAGGATCCGGGAAGAGGGACTTGCCTGGTGGTCCAGTGGCTAAGACTCCACGCTTTCAGTGCAGGGGTCCAGGTTCAATTCCTGGTCAGGGAACTAGATCCCATATGCTGCTGCTAAGACCCAGTGTAGCCAAGTAAATAAGTATTAAAAAATAAAGTAAAAAGTATAATAATAAAATAAAGTAAATACAGCCTTTGGGTTGGTGATTTAAAAAAAAGAAAAGAGTTTGGGAAGAAAATATTTCTGCAGTAGCTGTCAGAAAGCTTCTTTTCCTTTTGCGAAGGAAACTTTAAAATATGGAGTGGAAATGATGTTGGAGAGGATGAGAGGGGACATCTGTAATATTCTGGCAACTCCCCAATCCATGGCAGTTGTCCCTGGGGAAGCCAAAGTGCCCCTGGACCAAAGGAATGAACCCAAAGACAACAGAGTTCTTCTGTTTCTCCTCCCAGGCCTNAGATCCCATATGCTGCTGCTAAGACCCAGTGTAGCCAAGTAAATAAGTATTAAAAAATAAAGTAAAAAGTATAATAATAAAATAAAGTAAATACAGCCTTTGGGTTGGTGATTTAAAAAAAAGAAAAGAGTTTGGGAAGAAAATATTTCTGCAGTAGCTGTCAGAAAGCTTCTTTTCCTTTTGCGAAGGAAACTTTAAAATATGGAGTGGAAATGATGTCGGAGAGGATGAGAGGGGACATCTGTAATATTCTGGCAACTCCCCTATCCATGGCAGTTGTCCCTGGGGAAGCCAAAGTGCCCCTGGACCAAAGGAATGAACCCAAAGACAACAGGCCTTCCTGTTTCTCCTTCCAGGCCTTCCTCATTTTCTTCTTGAGCCTGGCACTGAGACATACAGTGGAGCCTCTTCTGGCATCAAATTTACTAGCCTCAGCATTTAACTTAAAATTGAGACTATTTTGATATACTCAGCTGAAGACTCAGAATATTGTCTGGCCTACCATTTTTTCATTGTGGTTTTATATATATTAAAACATAACTTATGATTTCAACCCTTTTTAAGTGACAATTCAGCAGCATTAAGTACACTCACTCAGGGTACAACCATCATCATCACTATCCATTTCCAAAACTTTTCATCACCCCACACAGAAACTCTACCCACTGAACATCTCCCCAGTCCCTCCCTCCCTGCCCCCCTAGTAACCTCCAATGCACTTTCTGTCTCTCTGGATTTGCCTCTTCTACGTATTTCAGGTAATCATCTAATACGTGGCTTTTTGTGTCTGACCTCCTTCATTCAGCATCACGTTTTCAAGATCATCCACATTGTTCATTTCATTGTTTTTTTTCTTGCCACACTGTGCGGCATGAGGGATCTTAGTTCCCCAACCAGGGATAGATCCCATGCCCCCTCAGGTGGAAGCAAGGGAAGTCCCTGTCATGCCCCCTCAGGTGGAAGCCAGGGAAGTCCCCGTCATGCCTTTTAATGACTGTGTAGACAGACCACATTTTGCTGCTCCATTCATCTGCTGATAACACACAGGCTGTCTTTACCTTTTGGCAACTGTGAACAGTGGACACTGGCGTACAGGAATCTGAGTCCCTGCCTTTGAGGCTTTGGAGTGTATACTGAGGAAGGGAATTTCTGGGCCATGTGGAAATCCTGTGTTTCACTTTTTAAGGGATCTGGCCAAACTTTCAAAAGCCTTGGACCCACCCTTAGCACAAGACATGATGGTCAAACCTCTTGGGGAGTGGGTAAGGAAGGGCCAGTGTTTCTGGGCAGCTCTGGCTCCAAGACCCAGAATGGAACCTGGGCTCCTTTACCTTGAGAGTTGGGGGCAGGTTGGTGGTGTCAATCTCCTTGATTTGATTAGCACTCAGCACCAACTCTTCAAGCTTCACAAATTTCAGGAGCTCTTTGTCTACCAGGCTCACCTGGAAGGGAGGAAAGGGAGATCGGAGCTGCAGGGGCCAGGGCGGCCCTGGAGTCTACTTGAGGACAGCAACGGTGCGTCCGGCCTCAGAGAGCGCCTGCCCTACACCTCAACCCCCTTCCTCTCCTGTGCACCCTTCCTGCAGCCTTCTGCCAGGGCCTGCAGTGGCCTCTCACCTCTCAAGCCTCACCCCTCCTCTGACACCCTTCCGGCTTCCCTGTCTTGTGTCCCTTGTTGGACTGTCAGCTCCCAAGGGCAAGAATCAGAGCCTTGGTGAGCTCTGAGCTCTTAAGGGACCACTCTAGTTTACATCCCGCAGGATCAGGCCAGAAACTTCAGGGGCCTGTCTGTGAGTCCTCAGTTGACTTTGGCTCCAAGGACATTACGGGCCATCCTGGCTGGGCTTCCCTTCTCTGGGGCAACAAACTGGGCAAGGTTGCTGGGCTTGGTAGCCCTGCTCTGTGGACAAGCTGGTGAGATTAATCAGGGAGAGGGCAGGGCTAGGTTTTATCACCCAGTCCCGTAAGGGGAATGGCTCCCGTCTCATCATCCCTGTACTTGAGGCTCACTCCCAGCACTCACATTCTTGTCCACCACCCGGAGCGACCTGAAGTAGGTGTAGAAGAAGCTGTCTTTGAGCATCAGTGGATTCTGGATGGCCAGCTCTTTCAGGAAAAGGTCCTCTGCGCTTGAGCCCTCCACCAGAGCCCAGGGTGAGTGGGCGCTGCGGACTAGGCCCAGCAGATCCTCTACCGTCTCCTCCCCAGGGCTCAGGGCCTTCTCCTCTCTGGGGATCAGCTCCCGCCATGCTCGGCTAGTTTGAGGAAGAAATCGTGACTTATTCTGCAGTAAGAGAAGGGGGGAGGAACAGAATTTCTCTCTTTATGACTCACCCCCTCTCAAGGATTTGAAACTCCTAAAATGGAATAGACTATAAGACAGGACGAGCAGGGTGAGCTTAGAAGCCAGGAGGTGTAAAAGGCAATTTGTGGGAGGTACTTAGCCAGGAAAGGTTTCTGAAGCAGATGCAGCATCCGGCCCTTTAGATGCCATAAGCGGAGGATGAAAGATTTTGGTCCTTGAGTTTACTGTCTTCCACCCCTTCGTCTTGAAAGACGTCTGCCTATGAAACCCCAAAGCACAGCACAATGCCAGGCACACAGTAGCGGCCCAGTCAATGTTTGTTCATCAAACAAGTTAGTTTCTTGATTAGCATCTCGGTTTTCTCTTCTATGAAAATGAGGACCAGCCTGACAAGGGAATGTGGGGTCCCAGCTTCCTACTAGTCAATCCTAAAGGAAATCAGCCCTGAATATTCATTGGAAGGATTGATGCTGAAGCTGAAGCTCCAATCCTTTGGCCACCTGATGCAAAGAGCCAACTCATTGGAAAAGACCCTGATGCTGGGAAAGACTAAGGGCAGGAGAAGAAGGGGATGACAGGATGAGATGGTTGGATGGCATCACTAACTTATTGGACATGAGTGTGAGCAAACTCTGGGAGAGTGAAGGACAGGGAAGCCTGGTGTGCTGCAGTCCATGGGGTCTCAAAGAGTCGGACAGGAACACCAAAAAGCTTCCCAGCAAGCCCATGGGAACCATTCAGGACTCAGGACTTCCTGGCACACTTGAGAAGCCCCTGGTTCTGAAGGTCAGGCTCCTCCTGCACTTAGCTGGTGAGGACAGCCCCTGTGGCCACATCGCAGCAGGGTCCTAACTGTAAACCTGCTCTCAGGACGATATTTCACCCCTAAAGGAGGCTGGAGTCTTTAAGAAGCCTGCCCTGAGGCCCCACTCTGCTCGAGGAGGGGTCCCTGCCCTCTACCCTGCGTCAGCGCCCACAGGCCACAGGTGGGGGCCTATCTCATCCTCCCTTGCAGCGTCCCTGTTCCCACATTCCACCACCATCCCCACCCCCAGGTCAGGACGCTCCCTAAACGCCCAGATCCAAACATCCTCTCCAGGCTTCTCCTTTTCAACCAACTCCTGGGGCTGGTGGCGCCCTCAGCACCCAGAGCCAGCCCTTCCCCAGCCCCGCTCTGCGTCCCTAGGCCCTGGCCTGGCCCCTTGTCGGTCCCCTCCGTTTCCCAGACCCCTGAGCCCCTCCCTTGGCCACCCCGCCAGCGCCCGCACCCAGCTGCCGGTGCCGCAAGGGAACTCGTGCAGACACAATTGTCGCAGGTGCATCCGGATCGCGGCGCTCAAGGTCCGGGTCTCTGGCTCCATGCTCGCGTGTTTGCCACGCCAGCTGGTTGCTAGGCAACCGCCAGGACGCTCCAGACGGCGGAGGCGCGGTTGCGCAGACGCTCCTGGAACCCACTATTCTCTCTAGCGGACACTTTTCTCTTGTCGCAGCCAGGAATTAGAGACCCAGCTGCACCGGGTTAGCAATACTCTTCCCACCACCGCCTGGGGGTGATTACTGTGATTGCCCCGGCAGGTACTGAGCGCTTCCCAGCTGCTAATCTGTTTCTTCTCTGGAGCACCCTCGGAATAAAGTGTTAATTCTTATCCCCCTTTGGCGAAACTGGGGAGGAGAAATGAATCCAAGGACAAACAGTCCTCTCTAATCCCCGCGTCAGAAGTTTTAATCACTGTCCACCCAAACAACAGATTTAGCACCAAGGTCCCATTTTAGACTGGTCCAGTCTCATTCACCTTTCCATCCTTAGTATCTAGTCCACTGCCCGGTTGGCAGCGGACTCCAGGACATCGGTTTGTGAAATTAACGGGATAAGATGATGGGAGTGGGGGCTTACCTGGTGGTCCAGTGGCTAAGATTCCACAGTCCTAATGCAGGGGCTTGCGTTCCATCCCTGATCAGAGAACTAGATCCCATATGCTGTAACTGAGAGTTCACATGCTGCAATTCAAAAGATCCTGCATGCTGCAACTAAGACCTGGTGCAGCCAAATAAATAAAAATAAATATATAAAAAGAGATGGTTCTGGTTCCTATAATTTGAAAATGCAACATCTTGACTGAGATCTAAAGTATGTAACTAAAATCCACCCATTTAAAGTGCACAATTCTTAAATATATTGATCAGTATCAGTTCAGTCGCTCAGTCGTGTCCGACTCTTTGCGAATATATTGATCAGTATCAGTTCAGTTCAGTCGCTCAGTCGTGTCCGACTCTTTGCGACCCCATGAATTGCAGCACGCCAGGCCTCCCTATCACCAACTCCCGAAGTTACTCAAACTCACATCCATCGAGTCCGTGATGCCATCCAGCCATCTCATCCTCGGTCGTCCCCTTCTCCTCCTGCCCCCAATCCCTCCCAGCATCAGAGTCTTTTCCAATGAGTCAACTCTTCGCATCAGGTGGCCAAAGTACTGGAGTTTCAGCTTCAGCATCATTCCTTCCAAAGAACACCCAGGACTGATCTCCTTTAGAACGGACTGGTTGGATCTCCTTGCAGTCCAAGGGACTCTCAAGAGTCTTCTCCAACACCACAATTCAAATGCATCAATTCTT
>SJYW01052881.1:132035-156202 GCA_006410735.1 Raphicerus campestris | reverse complement strand
TAGTCCATGGGATTCTCTAGGCCAGAAAACTGGAGTGTGGGTTGTCATTTCCTTCTCCAGGAGATCTTCCCAACCCAGGAGCTATCAGGATTTCTGGCTGCTTTGCAATACCAATGCTCACCCACTTCCCCTCCTCCTTCCACAGAAGCAGAAAGAGACGAAGGGAGTGGCAGAATCCTGCACGTGCCGCATGCAGTGTTTTTCTGTGAGCCCCCAGCCGCCACACAACATCAACAGCTCAGCCGTCCTGCCTTATTTCAGAGCGATCAAATCATTTTTCAATGACACAAATAATTTTACTGATGTCATGGACCATCTCAAAAAACTTGAATTGCACCGTGCACCAGACATTTCTCTGCCTACAGGCACCTATCCAAAAAAAATGTTCGTCAAGTGTGTTTTAGAAATGTTTTCAAAGTGCCTGAAATTAGTGGGCACTGAAGCCCAGAAGGTTGACCCTGTTCCTTCTGAATGGCATGAATGCAAGGAGTCTTAACAAAAAAAAAAGATGAGTGACAGCTGTGTATGAGAATTCTGCTGTGAGTTAAGTAAATCATTCTAGTTATCATCTCAATGAAGCCTCAAAATTGCGAGTCCTGGGAAGACTGAGATATAAATGAGCTAACTTGAAAATGATTTCAAGTTACGTTGTTGTTCTTTGTCTTGTTATTTATAGAATGTTTTTCTTCAGAAGACTTAAAATGTATTATACCCTTGTGAGGGCAGGAGGTGACAGCTATTTTAATTTATTGATATTTATCATACTGAGATTGTTAATGCTCCTTGGAGGAGCCCTTGGAAACTATTTAATAAATTATGCTGAATTTTTCTCATAACCTGTTTTGGATTTTGTGCATGGGTGAACAGTGGTGATTGAGGGGGTAGACGGGGTATCCAGGCTAGGTGGTATTGGGGCTTAGGGTGACTGAGACGTGCTGTAGAAATAAATAATATCTGTCACTGCTGTTTCTTCTCACTGGAAAGGCTTAGTGGCAAAGGATGATAATTTTAACAGTAGTAGCGTTTATTGGGTATCTTCTTGCCAGACATTGAAAGTTTCACTCTTTCCTCTCTGTATAGGTGGGGAAACTGAAGCAAGCAGTCATGTAGTCACTTGGCCAAGACTACATAGCTGTTAAGTGTGTGTGGCTGGGGGACAGATTCAAGCCTTTTTAAAAAATGTATTCATTTTCGGCTGCACTGAGTCTCCACTGCCGCCCGTGGGCTCTCTCTAGTTTTGGCAAGTGGGGCTTCCCTTCCTTGCAGTGATGCACAGGCTTCTTGCTGTGGGGCTTCTCTTGTTTCGGGGCACAGACTCTAGGCACAAGGGCTCAGTAAGCTGTGGTGCACAGGCTTAGTTGCTCCATGACATGTGGGATCTTCCTGAATCAGGGATCAAACCAGTGTGCCCTCCATTGGCAGGTGGATTCTTAACCACTGGACCACCAGGGAAGACCCTCAAGCCTGCTCTTTACCACTCTGCCAACCTTTGTTCCTCTCTGGGCAGCAACTGGGTCTTCGAGGCATTTAACACCATGCCTGACACAGAGCAATCATTCACATGTCTATCCTCCTGCAAAGGTCTGTTCCATCATTTCAGCAGTGACACGGCCAGGGCCAAGGATTTCCTCATGTTAAGAGATACGTCCATCGCTGTCCACAGTACAGTCAGCTACCATCTGGACGAATGGTTCTCCAAGTGTGGTCTCTGGATCAGCAGCCTTGGCATCGCCTGACAGTGTGTTAGAAATGCAAAGCCCTGAGCCCCACCCCAGACCTAGCCAGGCCTACTGAATCTGACACTCCGGGGTGCAGCCAGCAATCTGTGTTTGAACAAAACCTCCACATGTGTGCTGCAGCCTGAGAACCACTGTTGATCAGCGCCTTCATCTTCACCTTAACTGGGGGGAAACTGAAGCCCAGAGAGATAGTATAATTTGCCCAAGTTCTCGTGTAAAAGGAACGAGGTTAGGACTCTGAGATACGCAGTCCAGCCTCGGCTTCTCATCCTTATTTTTGTGGGTGTTTTCTTCTTCTTCTTCTTTGGTTCTGTTGCTCACCTTGCAGGATCTTAGTTCTCCAACCAGAGATTAAACCTGAGCCACCATAGGGTAAGCACCGAGTCCTAACCACTGGACCTCCAGGGAATTCCTTCTGGTGGGTATTTCTACTCCAGTCCCACACCAGGCTTTTAAAGTCNTCGGGTGGTTACATGACAGAAACCAACACAACACTGTAAAGCAATTATCCTCCAACTGAAAAATAAATGTAAACATAGTTTAAGAAAAAGAAATTGAATGCATGTGGAAACATGGGCTATATTAAAATGTAAATAAAATATTGTGTCTGTGTGCTCAGTCACTCAGTTGTGTCCGACTCTGCAACCTCACAGTCTAGCCCACCAGGCTCCTCTGTTCATGGAATTTTCCAGGCAAGAATACTGCCGTGGGTTGCCATTTCCTTCTGCAGGGGATCTTCCCGACTCAAGGATCGAATCCGCATATCTTGTATCTCCCGCATTGGCAGAATTCTTTACCACTGTACCACCTGGGAAGCCCTAAATAAAGTATTTTTAAAAGTTTAAATGTAGTTTTAAAACTACAAAAAGAAAAAGGAAAAAAGACATTCTTGTTCAACACTTGAAAACGTTTTATTAATATCTGAAGGATGCATAATCTGGGGTGGGACAAAAGGAGCAGCGCACCCTGGGTTTCTCTGTTGGGCCAGAGGACCAGTGGGACTGGTTCTCCCTGATATTATGCACTGCGGCCAAGTGGAGAGAAGAGTAAACAAACCCGCAGAGAGAATTTAGTGCTATCTGATAAAGTGTGGCTTTGTGGGCACTTTTCTCTCCAAACAGCAGGATTACAGAAAATAACAGGCTGCAGCGTGTTTCTTTCCTAGAGGTGCCAAAAATAGTTCCTTTGTCATCAGTCTTCCTGGAGCTAAAAAGCGAGTCCCCATAGAAATGCGATGCAATGCAAAGCCTGTCTGGATTCTCTTGGCAGGAACATAGTTTAGGGCAAACGAACCATCTCTGCCGCTGATCTACGCTTCAGGCAAGATGGTCAGAGGCTGAATTCAGAATAACCCCTTCCTTAGCAAAGACAAAAAGGCAAGAACAAAGAAAAAGAAGAACTTGAAAGGAATAAGGCAACACTGGCTCTCCCCGCTGCCCTTTCCTTCCATCCTAAACACAGAGTGTTTCATTCCCCTGCAGGTCTGGTTTGCTTCCCACTTGCCCACAAGTCTGAGATAGAATCAGAACAATTTAAACAATGTCCCCCAACAGCAGATCAATGGAATTAGCGAATTTTAAATGTTAATGCATTCCATTCCTGGCAATGGAAAGTCATTCCAATTCTTCAATTTTTTTATCCTCTGCTTAGATGAACCAAAAGATGGAAAACCTGTCTAACATAGAATGGATCTTCTGTAGAGGCTTAAAAATGAAAATAAGATATAAAAAGAAAAATTTGCTCATGAAGAAAAATCAATTTCTTCGATGGCTTTTGGTGCCAGCATTTTTTTTTCCCAGCAAACGTACAAGATTGTTGTCTCTGAGAAGAAGGGAGTGGCCAGATGACTCCAGCAGCAAGAAAATCTCTAGACTTTTATTCTGACTGCATTTCTTATTTCATACATTCCTCTGCCTTTTCTTGCATTTCCTTTAGAAAGCCTAATAATTAAGGATTAAAGAGTCAAGGTCTTGAACATGTGTTGGCTTCTTTCAAGAACCCAGACAGGTGGGAGCTCCACCATCTGGGAGCTCCCCAGCTGTACCCCGTGTTTACTGGAGGAAAAGGGAGGGGAAGGGAGTTTCATTGTTTTACTCAAAAAAGAAACAACCCCTCCCTCTCTCATTTATATTTTATTGTTGGGACTAATCATGTAAGAATTAACATTATTATTAATATTGCCCTCATCCACTCCACATTGGCTGGGGCTCCCTCAATGAATAGTGGCCAGTCTTCAAGAGTAAGCATTCTGGGAGNTATTGTTGGGACTAATCATGTAAGAATTAACATTATTATTAATATTGCCCTCATCCACTCCACATTGGCTGGGGCTCCCTCAATGAATAGTGGCCAGTCTTCAAGAGTAAGCATTGTGGGAGAGAGAGCGAGACAAAGAGACACAGAGAAAAAGAGAGACAGAGAGAGAAAGAGAGACAGAGATGACTGCCCTCTAAGAGCCGGTGTCAGAAATCACTTAACAGTATCCCAGCCTCATCCTTTTCATCCAAAGCCCAGATCATATTCAAGAAAAAGGGAATCAGATCCCAACTGCTGATGGAAAGACGATCAAAGAACTGGCCGACATGTTTGAATGCAGCACAGCAGAGGTGAAAAGCTGCTTGAAAGTGAGAACATTTGAAAATGGAACAGCATCCCAACACACAACTATCATTACACACCTTGCGGTATTTTGTTTCAGCCAAAGCTGGTTTCCTGGAATTTCTTCAGGGGTAGGGTCATGACCACTTACGATTTGGTAGAATAATTATTTTCTGCCCATTTTCAAACATTCCAATTCCAATGTATCTTAATCTAAAGAACTGACCAGGGCTGCTGTTCTGGAAGCGAGAACATGAGTGGACAGATGGTGGTGGGGATTCTAAGTGATGCTGACATCCCGCCTCCTCTCTGAGCCCTAAGAATGTCAGCCCCTCCCTGGGTCAGCTAGAAGCCAGCTCCATGGAGGATCTGGAAACTCTTGAAGACCATTTAAAATTTATAACGAACTTTCCAAATCTGGATGCTTTACAAGAAATGTGGTGGAGGTACTGCATGTGTTTCAAATATAGAAATTCAAAATAAAGATACCTATCCCAACCGTAAATGCTCTGCTGCGCTGTGCTCTCTCGTGTCCCACTCTTCATCGCTCCACGGACTGAGGGCTCCTCTGCCCATGGAATTTTTCAGGCAAGAATACTGGAGTGGATTGCCATTAAACACTTTCAAACTATAGTTCAGACCCTAGTACACAGACTTTCTCCCAGATTTCATAACCAAACATACACAGCTTATTTCTACTCCTGGAAGTCTCTAGCTTTACATGGATATGTACATGTGTCCTTGTGCCATTGTTTTAAGGAATGGGGTTTCCCCAGAGTCTGGTCTTTATCTATATTGGAATTAGGAACACAAGTGGATGTTTAAGAATGGTGATGCTGACTCATACGAGTCGTGGTTTACAGGGAGCTATCTGTAGTTTTAACTGTATCAACTTATGCCCTCAGGGTTAAAAACAAGAAAATCAAATTCCTTTCAAGGCAGCATGCAGACATATTCACTCACTGAAAGGATATTTATCAAACGCCATTGAATCCCAAACCAGGAGTGCAGTCTAGGAGTTGTTGTTATTGTTGTTGTTTAGCACCAAGTTGTATCTGACTCTTTTGTGACCCCACAGATTGTAGCCCGCCAGGGTCCTCTGTCTGTGGGATTTCCCCAAGAGTACTGGAATGGGTTGTCATCTTCTCCTCCAGCAGATCTTCCTGACCCAGGGATTGAGACTTCATGTCTCCTGCACTGCAGGTGGATTCTTTACAACTGAGCCACCTGGGAAGCCTAGCAGTGGAAACCAGCGAATTGATCCTGATAATAATGGATCCTGATGACTGATAGAGGAGGCATGTCTGTGAATCAAGGAAGATTTCACAAAGAGCATAATATCTAAGCTTAAAATGTAGATCACCAGATTGGAAAGGTACAGCTTACTCAAGGACTGTCAAAGTTTATGTGGTAATCTAAGTCACTTGTGATCATTTCAGCAATTCAGCAAGTTAACCATCATTTAAGGGTGTGGTTCATGGCCCCTTGGGCTCAGTTGGTAAAGAATCTACCTGCAATGCAGAAGACCCCAGTCTGATTCTTGGGTTGGGAAGATCCCCTGGAGAAAGAATAGGCTACCCACTCCAATATTCTGGCCTGGAGAATTCCATGGACTATATAGTCCATGGGGTCACAAAGAGTCAGACACGACTGAGTGACTTTCACTTCACTTCATGGCCCCTCAAACAATCATAAAAGAGCAAAGATCACTTATCATAGGTCATCATAGGAAATATGATAATGATGAAAAAGTTTGAAGTATATCTGGAATTACAAAATACTAGGCTTCGCTGGCAGCTCAGCTGGTAAAGAATCTGCCTGCAATGCAGGAAATCCTGGTTTGATTCCTGGGTAGGGAAGATCCACTGGAGAAGGGAATAGCTACCACTCCAGTATTCTGGCCTGGAGAATTCCATGGACTGTATAGTCCATGTGGTAGCAAAGAGTCGGACATGACTGAATGACTCTCACAAATGCAACAGAGACACGAAGGGAACAGATGCTCTTGTGAAAACGGTGCTGTTTACTTGCTGGATGCAGAGTTGTCACCAACCCTCAATTTGTGGAAAAAAGAAAAGGCAATACCTGCAAAGCACAGTCAAAGGAACACTGCCTGTGTTGTTCTTTATGCAGAAAAAGCATGGATTCTTTTTTTAAATATTATTGATGCAGAGTTGATTTACAATATTGCACTAATTTCTGCTGTACAGCAAAGTGATTCAGTTATAAATATATATATATATTCATATCCTTTTGCATTATGGTTTTCACAAAATATTGAATACAGTTCCCCATGCTATACAGTAGGGCCTTGTTGTTTATTTATTCTATATATAATAGTTAGAAAATGCATGGATTCAGAAAGGAAAGAACCATGTAGGACTCCTAAGTTTCTTTGCCAACTAATTTTAACCTTTAAAAAGTATTTGCTTTACTTCAATGCACGACTCAAAGTTTTCACCTTCTATCTCATCAGGCCATTTGTTTGCACCTGCCCCTGGGTTTTTTATTATTATTCTTTTACTTCCCAAGTAAGACTGACAGATGAAATTCACAGGTATCTGCTCAAGATGCCTTTTGATTGCAACTACCATCTTTGAGTCACTTGAGTGAAACACAGATGAATAGATGAATAAGCAGCTCTAGGATTGAGTGACATTTAATAAAAAATACTATTTGTTTAACCTTATTGTGATGTTTTCTGAATCATAAAAATACTGAGCATTCTGGTGGCTGCCAGGCGCTATTATCTGCTACTTGATTTTAAGTGACAGCTGTGGGATTTTGATGGATATTGATGTTTTCTTTTTCTTTTTTATACAACACAAAGTAAAAGGGCTCAGATTGTTGACATCACTGAGTATTCTAGGAATGAAATATTAAATGATTTTAGGAGAAATGTGACTTTTATGTTGGGAAGCATGACACATTATAAACCTGTCTGTCACTGTAATCAGTCCCCTGACGTGAAAGTAATAGGGCTGCACACACACTGTCGCTTTCCATCTCAAGCATAATGCTCTAGGTGAAAACAGAAGGCAGAAGGTTTGTCAGGGGAAAGACAGTGCATTCTGGAAAGATGTTCACTGTAATATTTAAATTTGCTTTGCAAGGCTGTGCACCCCCTTGGCTAATCTAGAGGGTATTTTGGCAAGGCTGTCACCTGAAGTGTATGACTAATCTGGATTCTGCCTCAATAGACAGGGGACGATTAACTTGCTCAATAAATATTCATTTCATGGGAAAGCAGCTCCCTGGATCACCATTCTCTTCCGCTTTCTCATGTTCTCAATATACTACACCATCCAAAAGCTCCATTTCAGCTTATGTTTTCATTTTATTTTCCCCTCTCTGATTTCCCAGGACCTCCTCCTTCCTCAGGAAGGCGGGGCTTGTTTATGAGCAGGAAGGTATCTCCACCTGAGCAAAACTTGGGCATGACTGCTGCTGCTAAGTCGCTTCAGTCATGTCCGACTCTGTGTGACCCCATAGATGGCAGCCTACTAGGCTCCTCTGTCCCTGGGATTCTCCAGGGAAGAACACTGGAGTGGGCTGCCATTTCCTTCTCCAATGCAGGAAAGTGAAAAGTGAAAGGGAAGTCGCCAGTGTTCCCTAAACCCAGCATCTTGACTGTCTGACATCGTCCAGGCCACTGGGATGTGTACCTCTGCTGTATATTCGAACTTGTTTACCTGCTTCCTCTAGACAGAGAGGTTTTTTTTTTTTTCCTTCCTTTAACTGCAGTATAGTTTTTGTATTAATTTCATGTGAACAGCAAAGTGATTCAGTTATACAAATATTTCTTTTTCAGATTCTTTTCCATTATAGTTTATTACAAGATATTGAAGATAGTTCCCTGTGCTCTACAGTAGGTCCTTGCTGGTTATCTATTTTATACATAGTAGTATGTATCTGTCATTCCAAACCTCTAATTTATCCCTCCTCCATCTTCCTTTTTGGTTACCCTAAGTTTCACTGCAGATGGTGACTGCAGCCATGAAATTAAAAGATGCTTACTCCTTGGAAGAAAAGTTATGACCAACCTAGATAGCTTATTCAAAAGCAGAGACATTACTTTGCCAACTAAGGTCCATCTAGTCAAGGCTATTGTTTTTCCTGTGGTCATGTATAAATGTGAGAGTTGGACTGTGAAGAAGGCTGAGCTCCAAAGAACTGATGCTTTTGAACTGTGGTGTTGGAGAAGACTCTTGAGAGTGCCTTGGACTGCAAGGAGATCCAACCAGTCCATTCTGAAGGATATCAGCCCTGGGATTTCTTTGGAAGGAATGATGCTAAAGCTGAAACTCCAGTACTTTGGCCACCTCATGCAAAGAGTTGACTCATTGGTAAAAACTCTGATGCTGGGAGGGATTGAGGGCAGGAGGAGAAGGGGACGACAGAGGATGAGATGGCTGGATGGCATCATGGACTCGATGGACATGAATCTGAGTGAACTCTGGGAGATGGTGATGAACATCACAGCCTGGCATGCTGTGATTCATGGGGTGGCAAAGAGTCAGACACGACTGAGCGACTGAACTAACTAAAGTGTGCTTTCCATGTCTGTGAGTTTATTTCTGATTTGTATATAAGCTCATTTAAACCATTGTTTTATATTCCACAGATAAGTGATATCATATATTTGTCTTTCTCTATCTGACTTATTTCACTTAGTGTCAGGAAGCATTTAACAGGAGGCTTCCTGTGTGCTGTTTTGGATCTGTCAGGAATTCTCTGTTCCTTATTAATTCCTGAATATTCAGGAATTAAAAGGAGAGGCAAGCCTCTCCAGGGGGCTGAGGAATCCAGGCATTTCCTTCATTAGTTTTTCTATATGGTGATAAGTCTCCTCTTCCTTTTTATGAACCATATGGTAATATCTCTGCTGAAAATGGCTGTCTTGTAAGGCAGTATAAACACCTACACAGTGTTGAGTAAAACACCTCTACTCCATCAGAGCTTTGGTCACTGTGTCTTACTTTCTTTCTCTGTTTGTCTCTCTCTCCCACTCTCTCTTTTCAGGCTGATCCCTTGGAGTGCAGAGCCTCTCTGAGTTCACTTTCCTGCCCAGGCTTCTAAGACCCTCTTGAGAAGGTGCTCTGTGCCTTCACCCCATCAAGAGGGCGCCTGAGGCCTCTGTGAACAGAGCAAGCCCCATGCCAGGGGCTTTATTGGCTTTCTGCATAAACCAAGGAATATCAGCCTCTTTCTCTCTCCTTTACTTTCTTATTGGTCAACTCTGGACCACTAGGTTCCAGTCCATTAAAGGACCCCAACAATAATCTGACAATCTGTAGGTCCATCCATGTTGATTCAAATGGTATTACTTCATTTTTATGGCTGAGTAGTATGCCATTGTGTATATGTACCACATCTTCTTTATCCATTCCTCTGTTAATTGGTTGATTCCATGTCTTTGCTGTTGTAAATAGTTTTGCAATGAATATTAGGGCACATGTATCTTTTCAAGTTGGCAGTTTTGGCTGTTTTGTTTTGATATATACTCAGAGGTGGTGGGAGAAGGCAATGACACCCGACTCCAGTACTCTTGCCTGNGCAAAACCAATACAGTACTGTAAAATAGAATAAAATATTAAAAGGAAAAAATAAAAATTAAAAAAAAATAGAATTTGAAAAAAAAATTATTTGTTTTAGGAAAGGAAAGATGTAAAAACAGTCAAGGGGATAATGAGGTACTGAGAAAGATACAGCTTTGGACTGATTTCTGAAAGAAAATGTCTGTATAAAGTATTGTTTGTTTTACATTCGTTTAAACAATGGTGAGTGAAATGACATTTTTATACAAGCAGTCAACCTTTATTAGAACAATTGGTGAGCAATTACAGTTCAACAGCCAAACATTTATCTGTCTGTCCCCTACGCAAAGGCTTTCCTGGTGGCTCAGCGGTAAATAATCTGCGTGCAATGCAGGAGACATGGGTTCAACCCCTGGGTCAGGAAGATCCCTTGGAGAAGGAAATAGCAATGCATTCCAGTATTCTTGTCTGGAGAACTCCAGGACAGAGGAGCTGGGTAGGCTACAGACCGTGGGGGCATGAAGAGTTGGACAAGACTTAGCAACTAAACATCAACACCCTATGGAATAAATAAAACATTTCTAAGCCAACAACAAAAATAATAAATTCCAGTAGAAACTGTTTTTCTCTGACCACCACAGAAACACAAAAATAATAACATAAGTAATAGAAACCTTTA
Organism: Raphicerus campestris; assembly: GCA_006410735.1. NCBI lineage: Eukaryota > Metazoa > Chordata > Mammalia > Artiodactyla > Bovidae > Raphicerus > Raphicerus campestris. The sequence continues at coordinate 145,649 of SJYW01052881.1, read as the reverse complement.
CAAGTCCCCCTAAAGATAATGGNGCATTCCAGTATTCTTGTCTGGAGAACTCCAGGACAGAGGAGCTGGGTAGGCTACAGACCATGGGGGCATGAAGAGTTGGACAAGACTTAGCAACTAAACATCAACACCCTATTGAATAAATAAAACATTTTTAAGCCAACAACAAAAATAATAAATTCCAGTAGAAATTGTTTTTCTCTGACCACCACAGAAACACAAAAATAATAACATAAGTAATAGAAACCTTTACAAGTCCCCTAAAGATAATGGACAGACAGGTTCAACCAAGGCTTCCTTTGATATTTGCAGGAATAAATCTAACCTATCTACTCTAATGTACCATTAAACTTTTATCAGATAATCATCAGAGTGCCTGAGGATTAAAAATCATTGTAGCTGAATAATGTATGCTAAAATGTATACCATCTATGTTAAGGTAGTAGTCATTGTGTGTTAGCCCATTTTGAACTTAAGGACTAAAATCTTGACAACACAAGGAGAATATTTTTTTGGCTTTGATAATGCAGTATGAGAATATAAATGTGGGTCATCTTAGCTTCCGTTTGAGTAAGGCATTAGAATTGCATCATGCACCGTTTAATATATTCATTGAGTTGTTGTTCAAACATGCTAGAGGAATCTGAAGCAATCTTCCAGAGTGTTTTTTCTTGAACCTTTTTTTATCATTATAGTCTTAATCCTTTCTTATGAGGAATATGCTGGACTACAATAATCTGTGTCCTTATACCTAATCTTCCTTTTGTTAAAAGTTTAATCAGCTCTTTAATTCACACTGAAGCATGAAGGGTACTTGCATCATCGTGCCTTCCTGGGGCATAGAAAAGCATTTTCTTCTCAACCAGAAGACATGGTAAAGTTGAAACACAGTAGGGCTTTCTAGTGTCCCACCCACCCCAGCCCTTGACTGATTATCCCACTTATTCTAAGAGTCTAGCTATACACTCACCTATAGACTAAGCTTTCTATTCAAGCTTTCTTTTGAAAATAAGAAACCATGGATATTCTTTCCGAAAGCTCTAATCTCTTATTTACCCCATGTGGACTTGGCCTTAGCATGGGAAACTGCTTATGTACTTTTGTGTTTTTGCTTATTATTATTATTGCACTTCAGTCTCATAACCTTTCTCCCTTTTGGAAACTGAAGAGAGACTTTATATGATGCTTTGAAGAGAAGACAAGACATTAGTGAAGTTGCTCAGTTGTGTCCAACTCTTTGTGACCCCATGGACTGTAGCCGACCAGGCTCCTCCACCCATGGGTTTTCCAAGCAAGAATACTGGAGTGGGTTGCCATTTCCTCCTCAAGAGATCTTCCCAACCCAGGGATCAAACCCAGGTCTCCCGTATTGCAGGCAGACTCTTTACCATCTGAGCCACCAGGGAACACCCAGGTTCAATCCCTGAGTCGGGGAAAATCTCCTGGAGAAGGAAATGGCAACCCACTCCAGTATTCTTGCCTGGAAAATCCCATGGACGGAGGAGCCTGGTAGGCTACAGTCCATGGGGTTGCAAAGAGTCAGACACGACTGAGTGACTTCACTTTCACTTGAAGAGAGGATAAGACATTATTGTGGATATGATACAGGGTTGGGGGGAGGTTGGTTGTTAGACAGTATCATTAAGAATAACTATTGGGAACACAATACTTTCCATTTATCTCAGGTTTTCAATGAGGATATAATTCTTTGGTTCATAAAGAAAGATTACAACTACGGAGCTGAGGGACAAAGTATGTTTAAGATGGGGCTCGCTCTTCTCATATGAAATTATTTTATTTGATAGTCTTCCAGAAGTATCCAATTTTCTAGTATGAAAATGGACCACTTGGGGCTCAGCACAGTACTGTAGCAAGTCTGTCCTAATGGTCAAATCCATCCAGCACAATCATCTTTGGCCAATACCTCATGAAAGAGTTACTGGATTTCTTTGTGCAACTCAGTACACATGGCTGAAATGAGAGCTTGGGGGGCTTTGAAAACGTGTATATCAGTAATGAGCAGGGGAAAAAAGAGAAAAAAATCCAAAGTTACAGCAAGGCCACATGAAAGATGTAAGCTCTTGTTTGAGGGGTTCTCAAAAAGAAGAAAGGGCAGACTTAATGTCGGCTTGTGTCTCTGAACCTGCTCTGCCTGCATCATTACAGGAAAAAAGGAAAATTAGGATGGAGCACCACCCACATTAAGACAATGGTTTGCTTTGTAATAGATTGGATTGCATCTCATCTACCTTTAAGCATCATCACTTACCACAGTGCATGACTCATGTCAGAGACACAATAAACATTTGTTGAGTAAATGAATGAATACAATAGTATAATTTTAGTTTCAGGATTTCCTGGGATTCCATAAAAACATTTTATATTCTTTTAATGTAAGTAATAACATCTCTAGGTGTGCTAGGTTTTTTACAGTTCCATAAAAAATGTAAGAAAATAAAAGAATCAGAGTCAGCTGTGACTATTTATAGTGTGCTGAAAAAGAGTTCACAGAAATCGCTATCAAGTGATTGTTTTTCATTGAAGAATAGCCTCTGATGGTTAAGACAACTAGAGGGAAGGACTAAAAATCACAGCAGGTTGAAAGACTTTGAAATTACAGGGAAAATCAGTCTTGAAGAACAGGGGAAGAATTAAAAGTTACTTTTGATACTAATAAGGAAGGCTAAGCACCAAAGAATTGATGTTTTTGAATTGTGGTGCGGGAGAAGACTCTTTTTAGAGTCACTTGGACTGCAAGGAGATCAAACCAGTCAATCCTAAAGGAAATAAACCTTGAATATTCATTGGAAGAACTGATGCTGAGGCTGAAACTGCAATACTTTGGCCATCTGATGCGAAGAGCTGACTCACTGGAAAAGACCCTGATGCTTGGGAAGATTGAAGGCAAAAGAAGGAGGCTGCAGAAGATGAGATGGTTGGATAGCACCACCAACTCAATGGACATGAGTTTGAGTAAACTCCAGGAGATACTGAACAATAGGGAAGCCTGGCATGCTGATGTTCATGGGGTCGCAAAGAGTCAGACATGACTTAGCTACTGAACAACAACATTAATAGACTGATTCAATTTAAAAATCATCTTAATAGATATAACAACAGAATGCTTTGTTATAGACTACGACTTAATGTTCTTTCAGTTTCATTGTTGAATTTAACATAGTATCACTGAGAACAACAGACACCCAGAATAAACCAACTGACGTTCTCAAAGGGTTGACTTGCTGTACTTATCAGAGACTTCAAATAAGCATCTCATCATGAGCAAAGCAATGACAGAAGCACTGTTTGCCAAGTTTTCTGATGTTGATCATTTAAATATTTTAGGAAAATACACACCACACAATGGATGTGTTTTGAGTTTTCTACTTGCCTGCAGTTTACTCATTCAACACATAGTTTTGAGAGCCCAGAAGGTGGCAGGCTATGTGCAGGAGATCTACAGAAAGAGCATTGCAAACCCAGAATGTCTGACCCCCAAGGCATCATGCATGTAGCAAGTTGAGGGGATAGAGGAGGAATAATTATGCAAACATTAGATACAAAATGTGCATTCAGGTCTCCATAAGTCCAGTGGAGGAAAATGAAGCGGGAAAGATGACAGCAATTGAAGGGGGAGGTGGAGGAGCTGTTCGAGAGGGAGGGAGAGTGTTCTCCATGGGAGGTCAAGTTTCCACCAACCCTGAAGGAAGCAATAGTATGAGCACTGACATGACCGGGGGAGGAGATTTCCAGGCAGAGGGCACTCCAGGCAGAGGCTCCAAGGCCTTGNCTCCAATTTTCTAGTATGAAAATGGACCACTTGGGGCTCAGCACAGTACTGTAGCAAGTCTGTCCTAATGGTCAAATCCATCCAGCACAATCATCTTTGGCCAATACCTCATGAAAGAGTTACTGGATTTCTTTGTGCAACTCAGTACACATGGCTGAAATGAGAGCTTGGGGGGCTTTGAAAACGTGTATATCAGTAATGAGCAGGGGAAAAAAGAGAAAAAAATCCAAAGTTACAGCAAGGCCACATGAAAGATGTAAGCTCTTGTTTGAGGGGTTCTCAAAAAGAAGAAAGGGCAGACTTAATGTCGGCTTGTGTCTCTGAACCTGCTCTGCCTGCATCATTACAGGAAAAAAGGAAAATTAGGATGGAGCACCACCCACATTAAGACAATGGTTTGCTTTGTAATAGATTGGATTGCATCTCATCTACCTTTAAGCATCATCACTTACCACAGTGCATGACTCATGTCAGAGACACAATAAACATTTGTTGAGTAAATGAATGAATACAATAGTATAATTTTAGTTTCAGGATTTCCTGGGATTCCATAAAAACATTTTATATTCTTTTAATGTAAGTAATAACATCTCTAGGTGTGCTAGGTTTTTTACAGTTCCATAAAAAATGTAAGAAAATAAAAGAATCAGAGTCAGCTGTGACTATTTATAGTGTGCTGAAAAAGAGTTCACAGAAATCGCTATCAAGTGATTGTTTTTCATTGAAGAATAGCCTCTGATGGTTAAGACAACTAGAGGGAAGGACTAAAAATCACAGCAGGTTGAAAGACTTTGAAATTACAGGGAAAATCAGTCTTGAAGAACAGGGGAAGAATTAAAAGTTATTTTTGATACTAATAAGGAAGGCTAAGCACCAAAGAATTGATGTTTTTGAATTGTGGTGCGGGAGAAGACTCTTTTTAGAGTCACTTGGACTGCAAGGAGATCAAACCAGTCAATCCTAAAGGAAATAAACCTTGAATATTCATTGGAAGAACTGATGCTGAGGCTGAAACTGCAATACTTTGGCCATCTGATGCAAGAGCTGACTCACTGGAAAAGACCCTGATGCTTGGGAAGATTGAAGGCAAAAGAAGAAGGAGGCTGCAGAAGATGAGATGGTTGGATAGCACCACCAACTCAATGGACATGAGTCTGAGTAAACTCCAGGAGATACTGAACAATAGGGAAGCCTGGCATGCTGATGTTCATGGGGTCGCAAAGAGTCAGACATGACTTAGCTACTGAACAACAACATTAATAGACTGATTCAGTTTAAAAATCATCTTAATAGATATAACAACAACAGAATGCTTTGTTATAGACTATGACTTAATGTTCTTTCAGATTCATTGTTGAATTTAACATAGTATCACTGAGAACAACAGACACCCAGGATAAACCAACTGACGTTCTCAAAGGGTTGACTTGCTGTACTTATCACAGACTTCAAATAAGCATCTCATCATGAGCAAAGCAATGACAGAAGCACTGTTTGCCAAGTTTTCTGATGTTGATCATTTAAATATTTTAGGAAAATACACACCACACAATGGATGTGTTTTGAGTTTTCTACTTGCCTGCAGTTTACTCATTCAACACATAGTTTTGAGAGCCCAGAAGGTGGCAGGCTATGTGCAGGAGATCTACAGAAAGAGCATTGCAAACCCAGAATGTCTGACCCCCAAGGCATCATGCATGTAGCAAGTTGAGGGGATAGAGGAGGAATAATTATGCAAACATTAGATACAAAATGTGCATTCAGGTCTCCATAAGTCCAGTGGAGGAAAATGAAGCGGGAAAGATGACAGCAATTGAAGGGGGAGGTGGAGGAGCTGTTCGAGAGGGAGGGAGAGTGTTCTCCATGGGAGGTCAAGTTTCCACCAACCCTGAAGGAAGCAATAGTATGAGCACTGACATGACCGGGGGAGGAGATTTCCAGGCAGAGGGCACTCCAGGCAGAGGCTCCAAGGCCTTGCTATTTCTGTAGGTTTGGAAGAAAAGCAGAGAGGCCAGGCAGTCTAGATGGGGTGCAGATAAGGCAGTGGGGTGTGAAGGATGCTGAGTTAGGGGTGCAGAGAGAGTCTAGGCCCAGGTAGGGACCCCTGTGAGCCACAGTGAGGCTGCCAGTTCAAGTCCCACAACAGCTCCTCTTAAGGAGTCTGACCAGCCTTGCTGGGCAGCTCTGTATCAACCAAACATTAGAAAATTCACTTTCCTGATAACGAACAATTTTCTCTACTTGCAATACTTCTGTCACCAATTGTGTGGCTTCTCCATTTCAACTAGTGCTCCCATTCTCTGCAGACACCAGTGGCGTGTCCTACATTTTAATTCATTTCTGACACCAATCACCCAGAGTCAGTGGAGACACCACTGGTTAAGGGCCCACAAAATTGTCCCCACTTTAGATGCTGGTCACCAAGTACCCACACTTCTGAGTTGGCTACAAACCGTGGGTCCCCACAGTTCCTTCCTCACATTCAACAATTTGATTATGCTGCTGATATTGCTAAGTCGCTTCAGTCATGTCCAACTCTGTGTGACCCCATAGACGGCAGTCCACCAGGCTCCCCCGTCCCTAGGATTCCCCAGACAAGAATACTGGAGTGGGTTGCCATTTCCTTCTCCAATGCATGAAAGTGAAAAGTGAAAGTGAAGTTGCTCAGTCATGTCCAACTCTTTGCGACCCCATGGACTGCAGCCCACCATGCTCCTCCATCCATGGGATTTTCCAGGCAAGATTACTGAAGTGGGTTGCCATTCTTTCTCCAATTTGGTTATAAATGCTCACAAAATTCACGAAAATAATTTACTTATATGTAGTGGTTCACTCGGAGAAGGCAATAAAAGTTCACTAGATATACTTTTTTTCAGATTATTTTTCATTATAGGTTATTACAAGATATTAAATATAGTTTCCTATGCTATATTGTAAATCTTTGTTACTGGGCTTCCCTGGCAGTCCAGTGGTTAAGAATCTGCCTGCCAATGTAGGGGACATGGGTTCAATCCCTGGTCCGGGGAAATTCCACCTTCCCCGGGGGCAACTAAGCCCCTATGCCTCAGCTACTGAGCCTACATTCTAGAGCCCACAAGCTGCAACTACTGAGCTCATATACTACATCTACTGAAGCCCACATAGCCAGTGCTCCACAACAAGGAGAAGCCCAGGCACCACAACTAGAGAGTAGCCTCCACTTGCTACAACTAGAGAGAATCTGCATGCAACAACAGACACAGCAGCTGCTGTTGCTGCTGCTGCGTTGCTTCAGTCATGTCCGATTCTGTGCAACCCCATAGACGGCAGGCTACCAGGCTCCCCTGGCCCCTGGGATTCTCCAGGCAAGAACACTGGAGTGGGCTGCCATTTACTTCTCCAATGCATGAAAGTGAAAAGTGAAAGTGAAGTCACTCAGTCGTGTCCGACTCTTCACNTACACTCACCTATAGACTAAGCTTTCTATTCAAGCTTTCTTTTGAAAATAAGAAACCATGGATATTCTTTCCGAAAGCTCTAATCTCTTATTTACCCCATGTGGACTTGGCCTTAGCATGGGAAACTGCTTATGTACTTTTGTGTTTTTGCTTATTATTATTATTGCACTTCAGTCTCATAACCTTTCTCCCTTTTGGAAACTGAAGAGAGACTTTATATGATGCTTTGAAGAGAAGACAAGACATTAGTGAAGTTGCTCAGTTGTGTCCAACTCTTTGTGACCCCATGGACTGTAGCCGACCAGGCTCCTCCACCCATGGGTTTTCCAAGCAAGAATACTGGAGTGGGTTGCCATTTCCTCCTCAAGAGATCTTCCCAACCCAGGGATCAAACCCAGGTCTCCCGTATTGCAGGCAGACTCTTTACCATCTGAGCCACCAGGGAACACCCAGGTTCAATCCCTGGGTCGGGGAAAATCTCCTGGAGAAGGAAATGGCAACCCACTCCAGTATTCTTGCCTGGAAAATCCCATGGACGGAGAAGCCTGGTAGGCTACAGTCCATGGGGTTGCAAAGAGTCAGACACGACTGAGTGACTTCACTTTCACTTGAAGAGAGGATAAGACATTATTGTGGATATGATACAGGGTTGGGGGAGGTTGGTTGTTAGACAGTATCATTAAGAATAACTATTGGGAACACAATACTTTCCATTTATCTCAGGTTTTCAATGAGGATATAATTCTTTGGTTCATAAAGAAAGATTACAACTACGGAGCTGAGGGACAAAGTATGTTTAAGATGGGGCTCACTCTTCTCATATGAAATTATTTTATTTGATAGTTTTCCAGAAGTCTCCAATTTTCTAGTATGAAAATGGACCACTTGGGGCTCAGCACAGTACTGTAGCAAGTCTGTCCTAATGGTCAAATCCATCCAGCACAATCATCTTTGGCCAATACCTCATGAAAGAGTTACTGGATTTCTTTGTGCAACTCAGTACACATGGCTGAAATGAGAGCTTGGGGGGCTTTGAAAACGTGTATATCAGTAATGAGCAGGGGAAAAAAGAGAAAAAAATCCAAAGTTACAGCAAGGCCACATGAAAGATGTAAGCTCTTGTTTGAGGGGTTCTCAAAAAGAAGAAAGGGCAGACTTAATGTCGGCTTGTGTCTCTGAACCTGCTCTGCCTGCATCATTACAGGAAAAAAGGAAAATTAGGATGGAGCACCACCCACATTAAGACAATGGTTTGCTTTGTAATAGATTGGATTGCATCTCATCTACCTTTAAGCATCATCACTTACCACAGTGCATGACTCATGTCAGAGACACAATAAACATTTGTTGAGTAAATGAATGAATACAATAGTATAATTTTAGTTTCAGGATTTCCTGGGATTCCATAAAAACATTTTATATTCTTTTAATGTAAGTAATAACATCTCTAGGTGTGCTAGGTTTTTTACAGTTCCATAAAAAATGTAAGAAAATAAAAGAATCAGAGTCAGCTGTGACTATTTATAGTGTGCTGAAAAAGAGTTCACAGAAATCGCTATCAAGTGATTGTTTTTCATTGAAGAATAGCCTCTGATGGTTAAGACAACTAGAGGGAAGGACTAAAAATCACAGCAGGTTGAAAGACTTTGAAATTACAGGGAAAATCAGTCTTGAAGAACAGGGGAAGAATTAAAAGTTACTTTTGATACTAATAAGGAAGGCTAAGCACCAAAGAATTGATGTTTTTGAATTGTGGTGCGGGAGAAGACTCTTTTTAGAGTCACTTGGACTGCAAGGAGATCAAACCAGTCAATCCTAAAGGAAATAAACCTTGAATATTCATTGGAAGAACTGATGCTGAGGCTGAAACTGCAATACTTTGGCCATCTGATGCGAAGAGCTGACTCACTGGAAAAGACCCTGATGCTTGGGAAGATTGAAGGCAAAAGAAGGAGGCTGCAGAAGATGAGATGGTTGGATAGCACCACCAACTCAATGGACATGAGTTTGAGTAAACTCCAGGAGATACTGAACAATAGGGAAGCCTGGCATGCTGATGTTCATGGGGTCGCAAAGAGTCAGACATGACTTAGCTACTGAACAACAACATTAATAGACTGATTCAATTTAAAAATCATCTTAATAGATATAACAACAGAATGCTTTGTTATAGACTACGACTTAATGTTCTTTCAGTTTCATTGTTGAATTTAACATAGTATCACTGAGAACAACAGACACCCAGAATAAACCAACTGACGTTCTCAAAGGGTTGACTTGCTGTACTTATCACAGACTTCAAATAAGCATCTCATCATGAGCAAAGCAATGACAGAAGCACTGTTTGCCAAGTTTTCTGATGTTGATCATTTAAATATTTTAGGAAAATACACACCACACAATGGATGTGTTTTGAGTTTTCTACTTGCCTGCAGTTTACTCATTCAACACATAGTTTTGAGAGCCCAGAAGGTGGCAGGCTATGTGCAGGAGATCTACAGAAAGAGCATTGCAAACCCAGAATGTCTGACCCCCAAGGCATCATGCATGTAGCAAGTTGAGGGGATAGAGGAGGAATAATTATGCAAACATTAGATACAAAATGTGCATTCAGGTCTCCATAAGTCCAGTGGAGGAAAATGAAGCGGGAAAGATGACAGCAATTGAAGGGGGAGGTGGAGGAGCTGTTCAAGAGGGAGGGAGAGTGTTCTCCATGGGAGGTCAAGTTTCCACCAACCCTGAAGGAAGCAATAGTATGAGCACTGACATGACCGGGGGAGGAGATTTCCAGGCAGAGGGCACTCCAGGCAGAGGCTCCAAGGCTGTGCTATTTCTGTAGGTTTGGAAGAAAAGCAGAGAGGCCAGGCAGTCTAGATGGGGTGCAGATAAGGCAGTGGGGTGTGAAGGATGCTGAGTTAGGGGTGCAGAGAGAGTCTAGGCCCAGGTAGGGACCCCTGTGAGCCACAGTGAGGCTGCCAGTTCAAGTCCCACAACAGCTCCTCTTAAGGAGTCTGACCAGCCTTGCTGGGCAGCTCTGTATCAACCAAACATTAGAAAATTCACTTTCCTGATAACGAACAATTTTCTCTACTTGCAATACTTCTGTCACCAATTGTGTGGCTTCTCCATTTCAACTAGTGCTCCCATTCTCTGCAGACACCAGTGGCGTGTCCTACATTTTAATTCATTTCTGACACCAATCACCCAGAGTCAGTGGAGACACCACTGGTTAAGGGCCCACAAAATTGTCCCCACTTTAGATGCTGGTCACCAAGTACCCACACTTCTGAGTTGGCTACAAACCGTGGGTCCCCACAGTTCCTTCCTCACATTCAACAATTTGATTATGCTGCTGATATTGCTAAGTCGCTTCAGTCATGTCCAACTCTGTGTGACCCCATAGACGGCAGTCCACCAGGCTCCCCCGTCCCTAGGATTCCCCAGACAAGAATACTGGAGTGGGTTGCCATTTCCTTCTCCAATGCATGAAAGTGAAAAGTGAAAGTGAAGTTGCTCAGTCATGTCCAACTCTTTGCGACCCCATGGACTGCAGCCCACCATGCTCCTCCATCCATGGGATTTTCCAGGCAAGATTACTGAAGTGGGTTGCCATTCTTTCTCCAATTTGGTTATAAATGCTCACAAAATTCACGAAAATAATTTACTTATATGTAGTGGTTCACTCGGAGAAGGCAATAAAAGTTCACTAGATATACTTTTTTTCAGATTATTTTTCATTATAGGTTATTACAAGATATTAAATATAGTTTCCTATGCTATACTGTAAATCTTTGTTACTGGGCTTCCCTGGCAGTCCAGTGGTTAAGAATCTGCCTGCCAATGTAGGGGACATGGGTTCAATCCCTGGTCCGGGGAAATTCCACCTTCCCCGGGGGCAACTAAGCCCCTATGCCTCAGCTACTGAGCCTACATTCTAGAGCCCACAAGCTGCAACTACTGAGCTCATATACTACATCTACTGAAGCCCACATAGCCAGTGCTCCACAACAAGGAGAAGCCCAGGCACCACAACTAGAGAGTAGCCTCCACTTGCTACAACTAGAGAGAATCTGCATGCAACAACAGACACAGCAGCTGCTGTTGCTGCTGCTGCTTTGCTTCAGTCATGTCCGATTCTGTGCAACCCCATAGACGGCAGGCTACCAGGCTCCCCCGGCCCCTGGGATTCTCCAGGCAAGAACACTGGAGTGGGCTGCCATTTACTTCTCCAATGCATGAAAGTGAAAAGTGAAAGTGAAGTCACTCAGTCGTGTCCGACTCTTCACAACCCCATGGACTGTAGCCTACCAAGCTCCTCCGCACATGAGATTTTCCAGGCAAGAGTACTGGAGTGAGCTCCCATTACCTTCACCAAGACACAGCAGAACCAAAACTAAATAAACAAAATTTTTTAAAAATTTTAAATCCTTATTACTTATCTGTTTTATGTCAGTCATTAACTCTGCATAAATTCTCAGAGACAAAACTTGTGATATAGTTTCTAGAACATGCCATTTCTCTAGTACATAGCTTCCATAGTATATAACTTTGCTATTTAGTTATTCAGAAATAGCAAAATATTTCTTGCAGAAAGAAAACTGTTAGAGAATAAAGCTCTGGGCTTACCAGTAAGTAGTGCACAAGATATATGTCACTCAGAGTGATGAGCTTTCAAACAACACAATATTTGTCACTAAACATATTTAGACAACTTTGAAATTAGAGCTCTTCCTCAAAATGTACAAAGCACATATTAAACAGGAAACAAAGATGAGAGAAACCTCACACGCTCTTAAGAAGGATCTGAGTTGCTATCATGCTGACTGTCACTTCCTTCCGTTTAGTAGGAAGGTATTTTGCAGGTAACCCTGCCCCACCTGGCCACTGAAGCAGGAATGCTGGCTCATTGTCAGATGGACAGATGCACTGTAGAATGCTGGGAAATTCAGAATCAAGAGGGCATCGTGACTTTGTTGTCTTTTGCTGCATCCTCCAGAGAAAGCAAGCAGCTTTGGATAAACATATTTATACATTTTGTTGCATGTGTATATAAAATATACATGCATAATAGCAACTTTGTTCTATCACGGGAGGTATCTTTACACTATTCAGAAAGACCTGAAGATATATGTCCTGAAGCTATCTATATATTAATGTCTAAAACAGACAAAACATATATTTCACATTTAAATTTTTTTACGTAATTTGGGAACATAATGTATGTGTCATTACTTGCCCATTAATTATCCTGAAAAAAATCTCATTTATTATCTTATTTATTCCCGTGCATTTGTTAAATAATTAGATCTTTTGTTAACAGAGGCTTGAACATAGGCCTAAAATCTTATTTCTTGCTGGCATTTTAGCAGTTTAATTATTTCTAATCCATATGGTTTAAAATTAGCTATATGGTTTATGGATTGTGAGTTTGATATCTGACATCCTATAACAGGAGTCCAAATTCCAATTCTACTCCTTTTGTGCTGTTTTGTTTTGAATTTGTTATGTGTTTTTACACTTGTGTGTTTTCTAGTGGTGAAAGAGATTTGTTAAAAAATAAAAATCAAAAGACTGGAATCTGAAGTGAACATTTAATGAACAGGGCGTGGGATTGGAAAGTGGAGGCAAACATACTGAGCATAGTTATTCATACAGACAGTGATATTAGTCTCAGGAAAACAAATAAAATCCTGATAAGTGTTTCCCAGGTGATGCTAGTGATAACAAACCCACCGGCCAACGTAGGAGACATAAGAGACACGGGTCCAATCCCTGGCTCAGGAAGTTCCCCTGGAGAAGCGCAGGGCAACCCACTCCAGTATCCTTGCCTGGAGGCTCCATGGACAGTGGAGCCTGGCAGGCTACAGTTCATGGGGTCACAAAGAGTCAATACGACTGAGTACACGTGTACACATATACACACAAGAGAGTGGACAGTTACTGAGCTTGAGACTTTAAATAAAAATGAGACTCAAAAAGACCAAGGTTTCATGTGACAGACCAAAAGTTCTTGTGCTACTCTTGCATTTATCAATATAAAATAATTGACTAAGTCAGAGTATATCTAAGACATTTAATTTAAAAAATGTTTTTNCTTCTTCTTTTTCTTCTTCTTTTTCTCAACTTCTTCTTCTTCTTCTTCTCACGTTCTTCTTCTTCTTCTCACCTTCTTCTACTTCTTCTCCTCACCAGCTTGTTCCTCTTCTTCTTCTCACCTTCTTCTTCTTCTCCTCACCTTCTTCTTCTTCTTCACATCTTCTTTTGTTCTTCCTTTTCCTCTTCTTCTTCTTCTTCTCACCTTATTTTTCTTCTCACCTTCTTCTTCTTCTACTTCTCACCTTCTTCTTCTTCTTCTCACCTTCTTATTTTTCTTCTCACCTTCTTCTT